>JAOEHT020433486.1:0-26376 GCA_025448195.2 Parazoanthus atlanticus | reverse complement strand
GAGAAAGTTGTCAATGAAAAAGAAGAAATTCCTGAAGAAACAAGAGCGAGAAAGCATTGGCAAGAAAGAGTACAAAAGAGTTGAAGCTGAAAAGAGAGAGAAGATAAGGATTGAAAAGGATAAGAAAAAAGAGAACCGAAAAAGGCAAATGGAAGAAAAGATTCAAAAGAAACGCGAGAAGCGAAAGAAGCAGAAACATAACCGTAATCTCTTCAATTATACTGAAAACTGAAAAAGAGCTATCGAACCACCGTTTCTATAAAGACGTTTCTAAGGTCTTTTCTAAATTTTGTTCTTACTGATGCTATTTAAAGCACAAGCTTGTTTTATGCTTAATCAACCACGTGCGCCTTTTTGCAAAAAAAAAGTGACCAAAGAAAGCGACTGCTGTACTGACTAGTTCAATTGGCACTTTGATCGAAACGAGAAAAGGGGATAAACATTTCGTAAGACATGGTCATTTGGTGTCGCAGTGTGGGGCTAATTTGTCCTAAAAGAAATAAATTCCTGTTATTGCTCTGTGTGAAACGAAAATTGTTTTTAAGTAATTTCCTGCGGAAAAGATCATATAAAAATGTAATTTAAAGAGCAAATTTTATCCACTTCAAACGATACTCCTCTGACTCAAAAACGAAACGCTCCACACACTACAAAGAAAAGTATGTTTTCAAACAAGTTCGTATTAATTAAAGTTTATTTTTCGCTTTTTAATGTTATTTTAAAATTACAACAAAGAATATAACCATCGGTTACAATATTTTGGGTTTTGGACTCACAGCTGAACGAAAAACAGAAGAAAACAATGGCGCGCAAACTCGCTATTAGGCAAGATTAACAAAACATTTATAGCTTAGATGACGATGTCGCTCAAATTGTAGAACTTATTAAGCATGGAACTTTAATCAAGTCTTCCCCACAGAAAGCTAGCTAAGGAAAAGGAAATCATTTCTAAAGAAAACTGATATTGGTCAATAGACAGACAGTATGACAGCTTAACGTGGTCTGGGTTGATGAACATCGAACAACATTGAAGATCAGCTTACGAAGAGCGGGCAGATTGCTCCGTATTGTGTCAGTCTCGCTTCCATTCGACTCATTTGAACGCAGTTATCTCTTTGTTTTCGCGATATTTTATACCACACCGGGGCTGATCTCTTCAAATTATCGGTGCCCTGTAGTAATTCAGTTATGACTCCCCAAGGTAAATGAGAAATTCGGATCTTACGGCTAAGCTATTTACAGAGAAATTGAGAAGTAGTTAGGAAGGAGTGAATTTTCTATTTTGACTTATATTTGTGTATTTTTGAAAATGAAATCCTAGATATATTAAATTTCGTTTAATAGAGTTTTAGCTTGCGAAATAACATTTCAGATTCATTACGGATTCTGTTCGCATGCACGTACAGAACTTCAAACGCCAATTTAGCGAGCGCCCCGTGGAGAAACACAACTGTTTTAATCTCATAAATTGCAACACTCCTTTTATCATTGATCGTACCACATCCATAAAATATTTTATAATTTCTCTCAGTAAAGAAAAATTGTAATCTAAATTACTGGTCAGTGAACTTGGATAAAATAATCCTTCCTCTCTGAACGAAAAAAGCCTGAATCATTTATACACAACTAAAAAGGATAACCAAGAAAAAACTTTCCTTTATGTTTTAGAAAAAGATCTTTAATATAATTCAAACACGAAACAACGGGCGGGACCGGCCTTGATTTTGAAATCAATATTCTTTTATCAGCTGTTCTTTTTCGCATTATTTTTCTTGTCTAAAAATCGAGCAAACACGCGATAGCGCCCAATAAATACCATTTAGTCAGCAGAGCATTGTTAACGGGTCTCTTTTTTCTCTTAAGAGCCTTGGCCCGTACATCGTTAATGTCTGAGCACAATGCAAACTTTAACAGAACTTCTCTTGAGTCCCGGAAACAAACTGGTCCGTTAGTTGTTATTTGAGTCTCGAATATCGGAACTTTCCAAGTACTTTTAAACTGCACAGTATACTTTAGAAGCCTTAAATGTACGCTCTTGAAGTTTCGACAATTTAGGATTTTTTATCCTACTCAAACACAACACAGACAGAAATCTCACTTGTCGGAAGACCCTGTCAAATTGTCGAGTTTATGGTCATTTTCATTAAACTCTTTCGATAGAACCCTTTCTTAAAAGTGTCGAAATTTTAAGATTTCTTGAGCTTTTTTGATGTGTAATATGTATGCTTTTCTTCTACATGTGTTATGAATTTAAAGTTAGAATGAATTTGATGAGACTCGCATAAAGTATTATCATAAATTCAATTTCTTTTGCTTAATAGCAAAACCTGATATAGCACACTACATGGTTTCATTTAATTATAGCTCGAGAAACTAAAGTTATAGATTACTTAAGAAACAAAAGAGTTGTGTCAAAATAAATTAAATAAATTAAATATAATTTAATTAAATATTCTAATGTTTTTGATTTTGATAATTTCCAGCCTCTTCAGAGAAATGTAATGTTCTTTTCGTATGCGGCGACAAAACCGCACGTGCCATCTCTTGAAAATTTACCTTTCAAATACACATACCTACTTTGAATAATTTAGAAAAACTTTTGAAACCTTAGGCTTAGTTTTAGAATTCAGCACAATGAACAGTTTTTAAATCGGCTCTGCGGGGAACCTCGAGGCTTTTCAGAAAGCACGCATGCGTGGTCTTGCGTCTAACAGGTGCAAGGCTAGCTGTGAATCATGATGATTTTCTTCTGAAATAGCAGTTGTAACTTTTGCACTTTTGATGAATTAATTCGTAAAAAAATCTAAAACTTCGTTAAACAGAACGGAGTTTTCGCGGCATGAAATATTATGTTTTTTGTCCAATAAAGATTGGACTTTTCGCAAATAAAAGAGTTCTTACGGCGGTGGGTAAATTGAACGCTTTGGATCAATCAGTATTTGTAAACCAGATGAAATGAGAGTCATGTTCTCTTTGAAATTGTCGCCTAATTAAGAAAGGGTTGTGATTCGCATTTTGAATTTAACTTTTGAAAACACAGATTCTTGTATTTTTCAGCTGGAGATCAGGCATTGAAGTTGTCTCATTTAAAGACTGAAAACTTTAAAACAGTCTTTTTTAATGTTTAATCTAAAGTTTATCGTATCGGAAAAGAAATTACAAATTCAAAAAAGACGCAATGTTGCTTTTCGTAGCGCAAAGGTGTGTGTATTATGACAAGTAAACATTTAAGCTCTCCGCTGCAAAAACAACAATTGCCACACAAAACTTGACAATAAATTAAATTTGTGAATAAAATTAACTACGACGAGATAAGCACTGGTCAAATATCAGCAATGAGAAAACTATCGTTTGAACAAACGACGAGGGACAGCAAAAACCTTGTGGACTGTTTGGTGCATTTCAAAATTTGACAATCTAGTTTTAAAAACGAAGAAGAATTCCGATTGTAATTTTCGTTTATTTCACCGAAACAAAGCTCAGAGTTATTAGATATTATAAAGGAAAGCAAACGTAAGTGACTCACAAAACTGGCAGCTGCTACTTTTGAAAATTTTCACAACTCTGGGCTACTGACGACTAATTTGATGCAAGCCCCATAAGTCAGGTGCTTCACGACGCGTGCCGCTTTCTTTCCAACAAGCGATTCTTGAATTAAAGATAACTTTAACGTTTTTTTTTTTCACGAGAGCATCCATTTTGGCGAAATGGAAACTGAAGGAGGCTTTGAATCGGATAAATTCGCAATCTAAAAGTATTTCGCGATATTTCTTGGGTGGGTATATGAGAAGTTGGGCTGGCGTGAGTGGAATTGAAAATGATAGATGCCGAATAAATCTGATGGCCACTTCAACTTCTACCGCAACAAAAATTTGATAAGTTTGATATAAAAGAAATTTAGTTAAGGAAGAGCAAAAGGAAGGAAGGAAAGGAAGAATAAAACCCCCCAAAGATGTTGGAAATGTTTTTGTTAACTTCTTTAATCGCAGTCTGCACTTTTCTTTCACCTACAATATATAAAGGTTTCGTTGTGTGGGCAAATTGACATTATATTTCGTTTTATTTTGTGAACCCAATACCATCTTTTTTGTTTAAAAAGAAAGTTGTAAACGACTTACAAAAACGTGGAAAGGCGACTACAAAGTAGAATTTACACTTTAAATTTCTGTTAGAACAGCAAACAAGCCCACCGCCAGAAAATTGCCATTTTGATGTTTTGATTAACTTGGGCGTGATAAATCTGTGTTCATATTCCGATATTTTCTTTAGATAGTTTTGTGGGTTCACTTTACCAAAGGTTTGTTTGCGTGGCACTTCATAAAATTGTGAATCTGTCACACAGTGTACTGACTTGTACGTGCAGATAAAAATGCGTGACATAAGAGATTGTATGTGTCAAAGGAACGCGATGTTTATCGACATCTAAAGGCAAAAATGTGCGGTTTCCGAAGATACACACGAAATACGTTGTAACCGAGACTGCAAACTGGCTAATGGCAAATGGTAAATGTTGAGTCAATCAAAATCGTTCGTCCACTTCAAACGTGCAAAATCGGGATCTTGTAACACGGGAACTTTTTAGAAAAACACAAGTGCTGGCCATTTAGGAGAAAGAAGTTAAAACTATATCAATTCATGTTCCTTGCATTCTTAAGCGATAATTGCTCAAATTCTGTCAAAATAAATCTGCTCGCAATTTTGAACGAGTTACGTTTTAAAACTGCTTCTGAATCGTGTACAAATAACTTGGAATAGTTAGACTTTCTTCCGGAAATAAATGTCAGCAAAACTTAAAGAACTGAGTGACGTTTTTTTGGCAATTGAGAACATTCAATTTTTAAAGAATTTTAGTGGAGGTTTATGATGCTCGCTTTTATCAATTTATAAAAAAATAGCGTGGGAAAAACTCCCCTATAAACAGCGTCCACTTATGGCTCAAAAATATTCATTTAGAATTGAAGATAACATTTCGTCGAGTTACATTTTGCAACACCGAACGCAGAGCCAAGAAATACGACATAGCAAGAGCTAGAATGAGAAAATATATTCAAAAATTGACCAAATTATAGTTTTATGTGTTTATCGCCATGTTTAAATGTTTCTAAAAGAAAGAGAAAGCAAGATTTCGAAATCGCTCCCACCATAGTCTCTCGTCACCTGCTTTGTTCGGAACAATGGCATGCTAACTTATTTTATGCGGCACACAATACCAATTAGTGCCGTGAATGTTCAGGTTCCACGCTTTTCTTTGTTCCTAAATTTCGTCTCTTTTCATAGAGAGCATCAAATTCAGGGCTCAACAAATCCTTGTATGCGGTTCGACAAGTAATAATAAGTCATATTTTTTATGTGACTGCTTAGTCCTCCCTCGCAACTGAATGTCACTAGTGATGACGATTCATGCGGGGTGGAATATTTGAACACTGGCCTGGCACGTATCCGTAAATTAAATTGCCCTCAGTCTGACATTTCACCTAAAAAGATCAAAGTAAACAACTTTCTTAAATTTGTCTTTGTGATCGCATTGAGAGCTTCGAACAAAGGACTTACAACTACTATTATATATTCATGTGTATTGATGTCCCCTTCAAAGAAAAGTGGTCACATAGTCACTAACAAACTGTGGTATGCCGGCAGCTTGTGTCAAAACACGTGTGCCATTGGTCGATTGAGAAATATTGTTTGTTATTCACTCGAATTTCCCTTGACACGAGTGCCACGCGCGGGTAACTTTACAGTTTCTCCGAGCGTGTGCCAAAAAAGGTTTAATTGTTTCTATTGTTCTCATTGGTCAATAGAATGAAATTGACACTCACTGAATTGCTCCTCGCAAATGACCAATCGTACATCAAATAGAACAACGGCTCCAACCAATCAAACGCGAGGAAGCTATAAATGAAAGATTTGTATGAGAAAGATATCGCGAAAGAACCGTAAAAGATTTCGTGTGAATTTAACTATAACGCCACAAAACCACAAAACTAACCATAGTGAAATACGATACAAGAGTCGTCGTTTTTTTTTTCGTTCAGTTCTATTTTTGTTTCAACGTTCGGCTCAGAGTGTTGTTTGGGTTTACATTTTGAGACAGTTTTATTCACTTTACGACAAGACAAACAACTGTTTGACTGGCGAAGTAATTTTGTCAAAAAAGGTGTACGTTACGTGCATGTGTAGTCGCATTCTGGCCTAGAATGTACCAACTTCAAAACACATACGACCAAGAAGTCCCTCACATGTATCCTCAGGTAAACACTTTTCACTTTGGTTAAGCGAAACAAATTCAAAGTTGTATAAAAATTTCTAATTTGATTATTTCTTATTCAGTTAATAGCAACACGGACACCACAAAAGGAAAGAAAATCATACTTGTCTTACGAAAGCCATAAGAACGGTGATAACCTAACGTTAGACTCACAAGGTAATAAACTTAACATTTTGAAATTTCCCTCAGTGAACGACATGATGGTTTCCTAGGAAATACACAATAATTCTAAGCAGTTGCCGCTATTCTTGAACCTCAGAACTCTTTCAAGATTTGAGACAAATGCAAGATCAATGGATCAGCGAAGGTAGGTCAGAAACTGAGAACTGATAAATTAAATTCCTTCTTCTTTTGACGTCGAGTTAGAGCCGTCAACCGCAGAGAGAATAGCATCGGTGAATTATTGATGGCAAAGTATCGTAACTCATTAAAATTTAAGTTATGATGTTATGCTGAAGAAGTGTTTTTGTTGCTAATTTCAGCTCGACCTTACCCTTCCTCAAGCACCGATGAACAGTTTGTGCCGCAAATGGATGGTGGGCCTTCTGGCGGCTCGACGAAAGAAGGTAGGTGGAGAACAATGCAATACTGACTCCAAAATGGTTCAGCAACAAGTCTAAAAACAAGAAATCGATGAACTTACGAATGCATTTGCCACCAGGTCTCTTCGATTTCTAATGTGGCTTGTAAAGTACTGTGTTTCGCAAACTATATCCCCATTCTTTCTAGACTATAGGACTATTTTGATCGAAAATTTAATTAAGTAGATTTCTTAGTAAACACATGCCAAGAATGAAACATCAAGCCCCACAACATAAATATAATTACTGCTATCAGTAACACTGAAGCTGGAAAACTCTCTAGCGGTTGATCGCCCGCGGCCAGTTTATTTATCACTTTAAAAGCACAAAACTTCAAATATAATAAATTTGGAGCCAACCAAATGACTATTGCAAAGATCACTCGACATCAAAAGATCCGAATCGATAAATTAGAAAACATCAATGAAATAATTTTAGAGTGCAATTTTGTCCCCAAAATGAACTTTAATCACAGGTTTTTTCTCAATATTTATGTATTTTATAGGAATGATTTCAGTTTATTACAATAATCGGCATATATGTATTGTCCTGCAGAACAAAAGTGCTGAATTTTGCTTGTTTTTTAAGTCTGCCCCCATCCCATTTTTCAATTATGTAAATAAAGCGTTCTTTTTTTGTTTGGTCCATTCAACGCGTTAGTTTTGTTTTGGAAATGAATAGGCATTTTTGTCTGAAGGGCTATTTCACCTCTGCAGCCAGTTATGCCATCCGGATTAAGGCAGAACCGACGGAGCACTCGTGTAAGCAAGATCATTCCTCGCGTAGCACTCTGACTTCAAACATGGACGCCTCCAATGATGCAAGCTCCTACGTAAAAATGATAAGCGATGCTCACAGCTCAAATAACTCGCCTGTCGTGTACACCTGCACACAGCAACCGACCTCATTTCACTGTGTGAAGGGATATAGACAACTCGCCTATGATAGCATGGCTGCATACGAGTCCGTGCCAACTCAAGCCTACTCCACCATAAAGCAGGAACCTGTCGACTATGCTGCTTGCGAGAATCCGTACGACCAAGGTATTTTCTCTTTATATTTGGGTAGTTTTGTTTTTTTGAGAAAAATCTCCTTGTCGCAATTTATCGGCAATTTTAATTTCAGGTGCGACAAAGGAGATCAGCCCACTGCGCTTTTGCCAGTTTCGCTAATAATTCGACAATTTTCTTTCTCGAGAGTTAATTTAATTTTTAGGAAGTTAAATGTATACTTCGAGAATGCCAGAGCTTGCCCATTTGTATTGTTCAGCCTTTCCTTTCGGTGCTGGAAACCGAACTTTTAATAGTATTTTCACTACTTTTTCAGTGAGTTTAGCATGCTCTTTATTTAAAATGAAACTTTCCGGACGTTACAACTTATTTCTTAATAACTGTCTTTGCGAGGTCTTTATCGAAACTAATACAATTCTAAATTCTAATTTTTAAACACATTAACACGAAAACACGAATTTGCTTTTGCGGTGATGAAATATTTAATGTTAATGTTCGCTCAACAGCGTGTGCCACTCTTCAGAAAAACGACCGTTAGAAGCAAGGAAAGAAAACGAATTATTCCTTTTTTTTCTTCAAGTGGGCGCTTTATAGGTTATAGAATATAAAATTTGATTTATTTGTCCATCGTTTTTCTTTATTGATTGATGAAAACAATTTCTTTAGCAGAACATATGAAAAGTTTGTCGGCGTATCATCAAGTCCACCAACAAACCGAGTGTTACGGTCTTCAGCCAAACTCGACAGAAGGTGGGTTTCATTTCAAACGTCACTGCTGCATTGTTTTTTCATTCTAATTAGACATTTTGATAGCACGGTTTCATGAATATGTATACTTTTGATTTTATGATAGAAATTTTGAAATTAATTTTAATTGTAATGGAGTGAGCTGAGCACAATATCTTAAATTTGTTCGGCAGATGTTCTGGAACCATCATTGCTGCAAAGGTTTAATATTTTCTTTGGCAAACAGAAAAATAAAAGTATGACAGTTCAAAACCAGATGCCACAGTTCTTCTTTTTTATCACCCTCCTTTATTTTGTTCGAAAAATCTGACTCTATTCTCTGGTGTGAACGATTCCAAAACAAACATCAAAACACTTTCAGATTTGAGATTTCGTGGCTGACATTATGCCGCTCACTGAGCTCGGGCCAGAAATTGCTAGTTAATTCATTTGCAGCCAATCTTACACTTTTATTTAATGTCAACAACACCCAGACCGCTCTCTTTTACCGTCCAAGGTTTTCTCTTTTTGAAGAATACACACAAGGACCCCCCGCCGATCATCAAACTCTTTGTCGAATTTTCTGTTACAAAAATCCACTCTCGCTTTCAGATTTCACACACACCAAGGAACTGTTGTTTGCATTTTGTATTTTCTAATTAAATTATACAAAGACTGAGCTTCATTTAGGAGCCATTTTACACCGCCTTATATGACTGCGAATTATAAGCCGTTCTAAACTTTTTAAAATTAGTCGAGTTTTAGAGAGCCATTTGCGCTGTATTGTCAGAGCTAATTCAATTTTCTTTGAGTATGGGCACACGGTTATGAAGCTGTAAGATCCATATTGTTTGTGGCAGGTGCGATGTTAAATTGAATGGGGTAAATTTCAGCTGATTAGCCTTTTAAACTTTCTTCCCTTGGAAAGACCCATTCAATTCACAAAAAGCAGTTCCACTTCCAGTCAAAAATTAGGTTCAAAACTGTTCTATATGAGATTTTAATTCCAACTACATATACACAATTAGTCCAAAGCTTTGGACAAATTTTCGCGAATCTCTTTTTTTTCCTTTCTCTGTGTTCTTATTAGAGGACAACCTAAGTATACTAAACATGAACTTAAATAGAAAAACATGCTATAAACCCAGCTCATTTGCAGAACGTTTGAAAAGGGTTGTTTTGAGGTGAGAATAAAACTTGAAAACCCTAGCTTCCTGTTGCTACATTTTTCTGTTCGCTGACATTTTGTTTTTTAGAATACGATAATTTCTTTTGGAGTCTCACTGACTGATGTATGACGCATATCGTTTGCAAAGACGGCTCAGAATACGTAAACAACCACAAATGAAATTTTATAAGAACAAATCCAATCTGTCGAGTAACGCTTTTGAAATTTTATTAAAGTCCCAAGAATATCAAGCACCGTTTGAACCTTCTTAAATTTACTCGTTTTGTGTTTGAAAAAGCGCGTTTTAATTTTAGAAGAAAGATTACGACTACGCGATAGCTGGCAAACGTAATTTATTTTTCTTATGACAAAATTTCTGTATAAATTGATCACCCGACTAGATTTAGGGCCAGGCCTTATATCAAATGCTCCTTTTTCTTTGCTTTGCTTTGAGATAACATTTACTTTCGTTTGATTTTTCAGTTTACGTCTACAAATATTTTTGTGATAAAGCTTATGAATTTTAGCACAAGCCTTGTTTCTTTTCCTCTCTTAAGATATTCAACACTTTCAGATTAAAACTAAGATAGAAATACGAAAAGAAAAAGAGTCAGTTTATTACACAGCTTCGGCTAAAAAAATATTCCAGTATATTTTTTATCAAAACTAAACGAGTTTTTGACATTGCTTTTCAGCAGCCTTGTGCATGAACAAATTTAAAACTCCAGGATTCTTTCTTGTGTCGTGTTACATTTGATTCAAAAAGTGGAGTTTGCTGTCAACCGACGCAAACTGAAGAAACAAATGTAATTTTTTTTATCATGGAGCTACGTAATTTCGTAACTGCCCTCAAGTTTTCGACAGTTCTTGTAATATCTTGGTTTGTCAACCACGCTATAAAAGAAACCTCAAATGTAAAACAAATTTAAGACCCAACTGACTGCATGAAACTGGTAGTACAAGCAGCATATTTTGGCGTCGTCTCCAACATTTCAAACCAAGTTTCTGTAGCATACGCTCATGCCGTCCTAGCAACCGTAAAAAGTGACAAAATGTCCCAGTTTTTCAGCATAACTCAGCTCATTTCCTTCCGTTTTGGAGCCAAACTGTGTTGTAAATAATGTTATACTTTAAAGAGTCGAAATTATCAGCATTTGTTTGTTGCGTTCCGTAGTTGTGCGATTCTATGGTTGCTAATCAATGTCTCACCACTGACAAGTCCGAACAAACCAAATGCATGTCCAGTAGTTTTCCAAACACGAAGAAGGAGCAGTGTATCTTGAACTGAAATTCAACAACCTTATTTTCGTCTCAAAGTTATTCTTTTCTAATTATCTACCCCGCTGTTGTCCGGTACACGAAGCCATTTTTTCCCCTTCGGCCATGTTTTGGTTTGAATACAGAGCAAGCTCGAGACATTGTCTTTTCGTCTTTAACGAAAAGCGCGACGGTGTTCAAGCTCTTAAACACTGAATATTAGAAATATCGGGAAGATACAACTGAAATTTATAGTAAAGGACAGGATATTTACAATGGCAAACGGGAAACGGCTTGTCAACAAGGAAAAGCGGAAACGACAAACGAGTTAAGAGTCTATACTTTAAAGCACTCACGAAGGGGAAACATGTTAATATTCTAACCGTACAAAAGCAACAACGTCCTATTTCATGTGTATGTATGTGGAGTGAGTTCTTTCAGTTTAATCCGGATGGATTTCCTCTTTCCCCAACGTCTGCAAATTGTTACAATACTCGCGAAAGAAAATTGCTACTTCACAGCCTCCCTGGCTTATCATCCTTCCTCTATTTTCGCTTTATAGTTTCCTTTTCCTCTTCCTCTACCAGTTCCACCGAAGAATTTAGATTTACGTGACATTCCGCTCGAATCGTTGTCATTAGAAACTCAAATAATCTCATTTCTAGGATACTGGATGTTTTAGGTTGAGAATCTCCTGCATGGTTTCAGTTAAGTCGGACATGGCAGCAAAGGAACATGCTTGTTAATTCGGCTGTATTTTGCGGACCACCATGAATTAATCAATTACCTTCGGTTCGAAAAAAATCTCACAAGTCTTGTACCTTCAAAACCCCCAAATTACAGGTTTTACTGAATAACTTATTATCACCAAATATTTTGTTCTCATTTTCCCCGTTTATATTTGTTCACCCATACAGCGGGAGGTAGGTATAAAATATTCGGAGTGAGTTGTGTTTAGAAACGATAATTCGTTGAAGAAAACTTAATTCTTAGTAATTACCTAAGCGTGTTGCCGCAAAATTAATACTTGTGATTCTTTCTTCTGCGGAAAAGACCGGACATATACAACTGAGCATTTTGTCAACTGAATCGTTTAATCCTGTGGACTTCTCTCCCGGTTGTAATTAAAAAGATATTCCGCTCAATCGCTCAGCGAACGCGCGTGCTTAAAAAGTAATCTAAGTCAAGATATGCATAAGACATTTGTCGTTATAGCTTCCCAGAACGATCGGCGGCAAATTTCTCGTCTTGCAGTTGAATCGAAGTCAGGCTAAAAGACTACATTTCAATGTTTCTGCTGCACTAGTTTGTCTGGTTTTGATTTTCTATTACCTCAGTAAATTAGCTCTACTACACCAAAATTTTAACTGAAAAAAGTAAAATTTATAAAAGGACTTATTACATTCAGTAAATCCCGTCTGAACTCAAATTAAAATCACTTCCAATACCCTATATTAGAAATCTTAATGTCTTAAAATAATTTGTCTCGATTCTTGTTCTTTTACAGCCAGTTCAGTCTACGATCCCAACGTGCATTCGTTCTACGATGAACCTCTGCCATATGTAGAACGATACAAGGACTACCAGAAGGAATACAAAGATTACCGCGATTACAAGGACCAAAAAGATTTCCTCAAAGACTACAGAAACGGCCATGGTAAGACATTCACACTCTTATTTCCGCGTACATGATCGCTTTAAAATTTGAGATGCAGAAGCGCGTATTGCTATTCTTTAGACGCGAGATTTGTTAATCTTTTGCCATTTTTTTGTGATGTTTATCTTTTTTTGTGTTTTTGCAGTTGTTCAGCGAAGATAAAATACTAAAAGCATTTGTTTCACCTGCCTGGCTATCGCCTGAGGAACAAGTGTTCTAGGATTCGCTTTAAAGGGCAATCAATAACTCCCTTCCCTAAGTACTGGCCCGGGGGTTTGATAGTTTCACTATTTCGTGGTCTAAATGACAAATGCGCCCTCTTCTGAAGTTCAGAATTGCTATACATCGCGGGCTGTTTGCTGGGTTCAAACAGAGAAACTGGGGACACACAGGCCAACAAGAACAACCCTCTCTGAACCCGGTTTCTATCGAGCGATATTTGTACAGCTACTTCAAAAGGCGGAAGGAAATGATGTTGCAAATTATCAGAACTTCTACTCGCTTCATGATGTCTGCCTTACAAGCACTTTGCCACAGCTCGTACAAATAACATTAATCTGGTATAACTGAACTTTTCGCATACTTTATTTTAGAGCCGGGGTTCATCTATCTTTGCAATTCAGAGAGTCAGTAAGTAAAGGGAGGTTCTCCATCTATACGATTGTTTGAACTCATTCCTTTCGCGACACCTGTTGTGTTTTCACGGGGAATAAACGACACTGCAAGAAGTCGCCACATTGTCTCTGGCGATTTTAATAACAGAAGTAAAGACTCCAGTGTTCTTGAGTTTTCATGATAAGGTCTTCTTTTCTGCTTTGTCTGTAAGAGCTCTCATTTATGTACGATGCTGTTGCTGATACGCGCTTGACGTTAAAAGCCTTTCTACGCTCACAAGCCTATTAAAGGACACATCTTAATTGCTTTTTTCCAAACAGTACACCGCCGTATCGCCGAGTTTAAAGAGATACGAAGAAAAGTTAGCCCGATATTTATCATAAATGTCAAGTACAATCTCCCATTACACCGCCATTAGACAGAACTGACTGCTTTCCGAAATATATCGCCCTCAAATTTTCAACCTCCCGGCTCGGCGGCCTTCTGCTGTAGCGATTGTCCATTAGCCTTTGAAAATTCCGAATCTCTATCATTATAACTTTAGTTTAGTGAAAACTTTATTTTATCTTTGTATACATAATCGTCAATTAAACGCAGGAAGTTTTTGTACAGATATTCTCATCAAGATTGAGCGAAATCTTTACATCACAGTGAGTGGTGAGAAAATTCCTTTTTAAACGACATTAACACAGGATAACTGAGAAAAGAGACGTTGTCCCATGAATCTCCCGGATGTTGGGAGGAGAAGTGTTTATGCGAAAAGACAAAATAAATCTGAATTGCACAAAGAATACTTCTGTCGCCAAACTTTGGACAACATTGAAAGGGAGAGATGCATAACTTCATGTTCATTTAACGGGAGATCAAGCTCACTCTTCGAAAACAGTCTTTATTTGATCAATGTTATTAAAAAACGAAACTCGATTCCGTTTTTGCGTTTCAATTGATGTATAAATACAATTTTCCTTTATAGAACATACAATGAATTTTGCACGCTATGAAATCTAATTAAGCTTTTGGTGACTGGAACACTCTGAGTTTCTCTATTTGAGAGACGCAACGCACAGAAATTTGACATCCTGTGGCATTTTTCAATCGCGTCATATTCACACCCATTGAGTAAGCTATTCATAAGCAAAGTTATTACTCCCAAACTACGGTAGTTTGTCGCGAACCCCCGAGTTGGAGCATTATTCTATTAATTAATGGTTGACGAAAACAAGGGCGTCATCTGCTGTCTTCCTCTTCTCTTATTAAATCGATTGGAGATCTTTTGAATTTCAATGTCTCAATTTAGAAACCTATTTCGCATTAAGTGTCCTTTGTTGAAGCGCGTAATGTTGTTTATTCACAATTAAACATGGTTTATGGCTGAGACAGTAGATGCTGCAACAGATAAGTTACAAACACTGATCTCTTATGCACAACTCTCCATTCAAAAGTCAGAACAGGTGGTTGTTGTAAACTTTGCAAAAATCTTAATTAAAGAACAAAATGTGAACGCTCAAAGAGCTATTTGCCTATTAATTCCCACCACGAAACATAAACTCTTTATTCAAATCCCAGTGTTCAAGACAAACAATCTAATCCCAAAAATATTCAATATGAATAAAAACACATCTGACTCAGGGCTGTTAGTTCCCAACTTTTGAAACGGTAAATGTTAATATTTTGAGTTTACTGGAAATATCGCTCGTGAACGAACACAGTTTACCATATCATATTAATAGTATTAAAGTCAGTGCTAGAATATCTGTTTTAATGTTCAAGAAAAAATTGTCACTTTTTATGTGAAAAATGTTTTCACTTTGCTTACTCTAGTGATGAGAATAGGTCTTAATTTTTGGACTGCGTAGCAAAAAGCAATGACCAACCGGAGCAAAACTTATGAAAGTTGATCCCGTTTAGTTGCATGAAATTGTGCCTAAAATGTGCTGCCAAAGACGACAAGACGCAACTTTAAATCAATACAAAATGAGTGATTTTTCTTTTTTTTTTGGATTACGAAATATCTTTATTTTATTTACGAGAGCAAAACTGGACCCCAACTTGTCTCCGCTTCAGTTAAAGTCAAATTGCCGAAAACGACCAATTTAATAAAACTGTATTGAAATTGTAACCGTTTAGTTTGCTCGAACTAGTATTTATAAACGATTTGATCATTCTAGTTATCATCACCAACAACAACAAAACAATTTTATCTAAAGTTATTAGCTTCATGAGTCACCGCTCCTGCCACTAAATCACCGCGGTTTCTAGTTGATTCTTTTCTCTACATGAAACAGATGCCAAAAAACAGCATACTGCCATAGCAGTCACTAATTTACTTTGCAGTGCAAGTGCTGAGCTTGTCGTAAACGTTCTACGATTTCTCCTTTTTACAGGCAAAAGGAATAAAGTAAGAAACAGTCAAAGAGGAGAAATATCTATTCCAGTGTTTCTTAAATAACTATCACATCCTGTTTTTCTCATCAAACGGTCATTTATTATCCGCCTAACAGTCTCGTGCATTAAGCTATAAGCTTTACTCTTCTATCGGGAAGTTGTTACGAAAAGCCACATTTTGCATCTGTCAATTTAAAGTGGAGTTGGAATGGTTTAATTTTGTGTATGTCTGTTTCCGTCACGAACTTAAAATTTAATTTTTTGATACCAACTGGTCACATCACATTTCCTGTCGATAAATCAGGCGATTTCGCCTTCGCAATAAGGCTAATGTAACCGCGAGATTTCGTTTCTGAAGGGCATATTTCTTCTATTTTATAAATGATTGTCAAAAATGTTTGGCATTTTATTGAAGTTTTAATCTAATCGGAATGTTTTGAGATACCTTGGGCTTGGTTCGGCCCTTCTTGCTTGTGAAATTAATGTTTTAATCTTTTATGAGAAAAAAGGTTTGCTTCGAGAAAACCCATAACCAGTTGCTTTTGAACTCAAGCTTGGTTCCAACGAAGACTGTGGTGATTAATGACAAGAATTTAAAATGCGAATTGTGGTCTGACCAACCGTTGTTGTTTTGTTCAAAGACACACTCAATAACAGTCTCTTAATTAAATTTTGTTTCTGCTTGCTGGTTTTCATATCGAAACTGAGCGACACTGTTGCAGCTTTTGTGCTAAAAGAATTATTATTAACGTACCAAACAGTAGAGATAATTTTATTGTATATTAAATACAACAAGACTAAAATGCAGCATGTATATCATCAAAATAAATCGCTTCATTTCAACTTTAATTCGATAACGCCTAGTGTTGTGCACTTTTCCAACCAAGCTCCGGTCCATTCAATTCCCATTCAACTCAACTAAAATATTACAATGAACTTCTTTGCTTTGAATTTTTAATGGGAAAGAGACCCAATCATACACATGTTCTGTTTGATTTATCGGTGCACAACATTTTATTCTAATTTCATATCATGTATATTTGATTTATTTTTACTCTCCTTAAATTTTCTAATCTGGATCCATTTATGCCAAAAATGTTATAAGATTAAAACTGAAAAAAAAAAAGTTGTAAAGAAAATTTAATATAAATGGTAAGGAGATGATTTTAATTCTTTTAGTGAGAAGCATTAGCAAAATATTTCTCGCCACTTGTGATTATTGATACTCAGCTATTTTGGCGTCAATATCGACTACACAACAACATTTTAACAATATTCCAAGATTGTGTGAAATATGCCATATACATGCAGTGACTGAATATATCAGGTGCTTTAATTTGTGAAATAGGTTTTTAGTCAAACAACAAAACTTTCAGTAAACTTTAATTTCATTCTAAAGAAATGTTTGCTTATAATGTTAACTCAGAAAATAGGTTTTCTTCTCATTGCACGAGAATGAAAAGAAATTTTCTTGTGTGTGCATGCATGCGTGTGTGTGTGTGTTTGCGTGGGTAAAAATCTATCGAGTGTTATTCGTTTTATCAATCAAGGAATTAAATTCATTTGAAGAAAGATGATATTAAGCCAACGCTTCTATCTCCACACGTTTGATATATAACCAGCGCTATATCACGGCATTTTAAAGTGTCTAAAATAAAAGGTTTCCGACAGCGACGTGGTGCTAGATAAACCTAGCTGCACCATCTATTCATGCACAATCGCGTCAAACACAGGAGCCTTTTAAAGTCTTAAAAAATACTCACTCCAATATCCAGATTCGTTGGTTATCAGAGCACTTGATCTAGTTAGTAAAATTTCTCCAAAAAATACAATTTACATAACAGATTTCTTGATATTGGTAGGTTAGAGAGAAAAATCCTAGTTACTAGTTATTCATTTGTGACAATTTCATTGTTACAGGAAATCCCGAGTTCAAGGCGCCACACGAAATGACCTTCCCTGAAAATAGAACTTTCCAGCGGCGAGGTTCACTTCAGCTTTGGCAGTTCCTCGTTGCCCTTCTAGATGAACCTGACTGCTCGTCTTTCATTGCGTGGACGGGCCGAGGCATGGAGTTTAAACTAATAGACCCCGAAGAAGTAGCACGAAGATGGGGGATACAGAAAAATCGGCCAGCTATGAACTATGATAAGCTCAGTCGCTCACTAAGGTACTATTACGAGAAAGGAATCATGCAAAAGGTGGCCGGTGAGCGATACGTGTATAAATTCGTGTGCAGCCCTGAGGCTTTGTTCAGTATGGCATTCCCCGACTCGCAGAAGCCCTACATCAAACCTGAGTGCCGGGAGGCTAAGCCAGTCAACATCACGTCACACGCTACACACGCCGCCCCTCAGCTAGTGAGCATGCCCAAAGACCCCTACCCTAAACCCCACTTTCCACCACAGCATTATCACAACCACGCTCACATGAACACAACCGGATCAACGAACTGTTATCAGGCCGAATGGGACTTGGACACCACGTGTGTTTATTGACTGTGTCAATGCGTTCCATGCATCACAGCACTGTAAAGATTCTTAGCTTGGGGGTGTACAAATGTTTAGTATTATTCACCACCTTAACTTTGAGTTCAAACGTTTTAGAAAACTTCAAGTCAGGCCACGCAGGCTTAACTCGATGGTTTTCTCGTTTTCTCACATTCTTTATAGATCCGTTGTACGGTGCTATTATATGACCAATCCATGAGACGAATTGGTAAGTTGGTTGCGATCGATCGGCAAACTTTTTGGTCAATATCACAAAGCCTTAGTTCTCTTGGAATTCAGCTGAAACCTATGTTTTAACTTGATAAAAATTGTCAGTTTTATTTCCTATCAATCGAATTCGACATTCTTGTTTATCATTTCTGCTCATCAGTAGGAAAAATTTAGCTGATACATAAACACACAGAGAAATACTTAAATTATCTTTCGCCATTTATCGTTCAACCAATAATATAATATATTATATCTATTTATTCGCGCCTCTCTGCTGTATCTAAAATTTTCTTTCTCTTTCCTTCTATTATTTACCAACCCGGCTCGATTAACTTTACTACCACCGGGTTAGCGAAACCTAATGTAAATTAATCAACTGAACAATAATTTTTAAAAAAAGACCCTAGGGGCTCTTTTAGTATTGCGCTTATGAACCCTTTGTGGTTTTCAACCGGCAATGTAGTGTATGAATTGAACTACTGCAATTTCCATACGGGTAATGTTTGTGGAAGAACGGTACAAATAAGATGTCTGTGTTTTTATGCTTTTAAGTAATGACTTAACAAACGGCTTTATGTGTTTCACATTTTTAAAACTAGTGGCCCTTTTTCTTTTTAACCCGCGTTCCACAAAATTGACTTTAATTACTTGATTGATTTTTTTTTGTATAGAGTATTACTTACCACACGTTTGCTTTCTAAATGATCCTTTTCCCTACGTTTTACTCCACGTCTTGCCATAGTTTGTGTTGTCAGTTAAGTAGATTTTGTTCAGTTGTAATACATGTTGAACGTAAGAATTTTGAGCTTCAACACTGAAGTTTGCTAGTGGTTCTCTAGCCTGAGGGTTAGCTTGTTAATCAATGGTACGGCTCGCAAAAAGCAAGCTATTGGTATTCTCGTTTCAATGAAAATTCTCTATTTTTCCTAAATTTTACAAACTTGCGCCCTTCTGATAGCATGAAATAAGTATATAGCATATAAAGTTTATTATTATAGTACAAACTTGATCTAAAGTAAACAATTATACAGCAAAAATGTTTAAAAACGTAATTTCAGTTTCTTTGGTAGTAGGACTACATGCACTGCCCAAAGTACAATTATTTCGTTTGGCAGACACTTAATTTAAAAAATATATTAATATAATTTAGTTATTATTCAATTATCAAATATATTTTGACACGAAACGTTGGTATATTCCCACTGAGAAAGATACCAAAACAGAGGAATGAAAGAAAAGGTCGATATATTTCTTGATGTTTATACTACAGTAGCCATACATACGGATATCAAGACACCACTAACTTTGCAGGAATATTGGGGCGCTGAGCACAAAACGCTTATGGAAAGAAAATTATCCTCGTGTAAAGGGATGAAAACGTGTAATATAATAGAATACATGATATATTATTTCAGGCAAAGGTTGGTTTGATAAGGAAAACATCTTTAAAAAATATTTCGGAACAACTAACGCGCTTTCATTGTTAGAATATGAGTGGTACAACGAAGTGGAAGGCAGGAAGTTCTTTTTCCGCACGCGGGAAAACACGACAACCGCTTGTTAAAGACGTGTTGATTATTTGAAGAACAAACATGCCCAGAACTAGACCAACAACCCACTATTACAGTTTCGTTTAACAAAGTACTAGAATTATTACTTTTAAAGTATTCATAGCGCAATGGAGTGAAATATTAAGAGATTCTTTCGGCTTGTTTGGCAAGTTCCAAGCTGGCATTTACTGCAAGATAATGAAGCCTGTTGCTTGATTGCTGAGTGCTTGCCGTCAAACCAATCTTTTCCTCGTCTGCCTGAAACGTTGCATATCTGAAAGCTTATTTTATATGAGCAATTTTCAATGAATAAAATACTAAATATTAAAAAATAAAGATTATTTATCAACACGTGTATAAAAAACAGCGATAAAGTTAAAGTTGTTACAGAGGATATTGAAAACATGGTAAATGTAAAGTATTGTTTATATTGTGTAAAAATACCTTTGAATTACGTCTCGCGTTGACTAAATTTGTAATATTTATGACACAAACCTGGATTAAAGAGAAAATTAAAAAAATTGTGCTCAATAATTATAACTAAACAATCCACCTGGTTTATCTATCTATCTATCCTTCCATCCCTCCCTCCCTCCTTCCTTCCCTCCATCCATCCATCCATCCATCCATCCATCCGGCCATCTATATCCTTCCCTCATTGTCGTCCCCACATATCTGTGTCACGCTGCATTTCAAGTTTGAATTCTATGTTAAAGCTAGATATACTGCAGCAGCTTTAAAACAGTTAGGTTTAAATTTAATTAACTCATCAGTCACGAAATGTTTTC
Organism: Parazoanthus atlanticus; assembly: GCA_025448195.2. Classification (NCBI taxonomy): domain Eukaryota; kingdom Metazoa; phylum Cnidaria; class Anthozoa; order Zoantharia; family Parazoanthidae; genus Parazoanthus; species Parazoanthus atlanticus. The sequence goes on along the minus strand of JAOEHT020433486.1, from coordinate 5,654 downwards.
TGGGACATATTTTGGGTGTCTAAACAAAGTTATGTCTGACGTCATCAGTTTTAACAACAAAAACTTGCTAATGTTTCCTTGTGTTGTGGAAGGGTTAAATCTTTGCAATGATACCTCAACAAGTTCAATCAGACAAGAATTGCAAGAAGGAAGGACAGAAAATCTGTCAAAATCTTTAAAAAAAATCACTGGAAAGATTGTTGACTAAGTAACCACTCCTTTTAGCTTGCTTTCTAAGCTAGACCAACACTTCTTGCATCGAAAGTAAGAGCAAATATAGAGGCCAGAGATATCACAGAGAGAAAGGGGAAGGAAGAACGAAAGCAGCGCAAGCAAAATAACAGGATTTTGTCGCAAAAAAGAAACGTTTTTATCTTCTTCGCATGTCCCCAAAATGAAGCAAATCTTGTCATGCTTCCAGCAAATGAGTAGAACGCCTCAATGTCATTCTTATCATTGTATTTTCAGCAACACTTTTTTTTATTAAGAACCAGTAAAATTTTGCTCAGGCTCAATGTTCTTATTTTTTTGAGCAATTTGAGGCTCAAAAAGTTCTTATTTTGTTCGTAACTGCCATATATTTTGGAATGGCTGAAAATCAACTAAACGCCTTTAGGTGCTTTTGTGTGCTCTGTTTTGTGATTTGAGGCAGACAATACATGTATATTGTACAGCACAATATTTGTTACAGTTGGAGTTTATTTGTATTAAAATAAGCAGTAACAACACTTATTTACTGTGTGATGCTCAGTGTGATTGCTCGCTGCGTTTCACCATTTTTATTAAATGTATTATTTTATTAACATTTTCATTTCAGCCTCAGATTGTTCTTAATTTGTTCTTATTTTTCAGGCAACTTGAGCCTCACTGTTCTTATTAAGTTTGTTCTTAATAAAAAAAAGTGTAATGCATACTATTATAAAAGGCAGGCGAGTGTTGAAAATACATGGGGCAGTTCGCACTATTTGTTGTCAGCACTTGAAATGCGTACATGATTCAGTTCCGTCTGGCTGTTTTTGAAAGGAAGATGTTGTTCAAGATGAAGTAAACATTATAGAACGATTTATTCCAATATTTGAAACGACCTTTAGATAAATTAATTGTCAAGTTTTTACTGTAAATATTTTTATGTTTTGATGTCAGAAATAAAAATATAGTCTGGTCGCGGGTCTACTCTCGGTTTATCACTATATAGTGATGCACATGAACGCAAAACTGCAACTATTGTAAGTCTGCTTGTGTTTGGAGACAACTGCTCTTCGCATCGCTGCACAATGGAATAAACGCGCTATGAAAAAAAAGTACATTTTAAATCTTGTGATCTTTAATTAATATTCTGAAGTGCTTCAGACCTTGCATCGGTGATTCTTTATCCAAACCGAATCGAAGTAGTCCGGTTCACGGACAAAGGCGCTAAACGAAGAATAGTTAGTTTACCTATCGTCTTCAGCCACTTTAATTGCATTAAGTATAAAAACACTCGTTTCTTTTTTTATTTTCCTCTTTTTCGGAAAAAATCCATGCTTTGAAAAATTAATTTGGTGTGGTCTTAATGTCAATGATGAACACTTGCTAACTTTAAAGAGCATGAGCCAAATGCACGCTCAGCGGTTCTATTACTAAAAGACACCAAAGATCACGGCATAAATAAATTAATTTATTATGCAAATATATTAGCAGTTAGAGTTGAACAAATTATCGATTAATAACTATGACCAAGTGTGGTATATCAATGCAAAGTTTTAAGTCTGTCGACTATTAAATTGGCTAAATTAAGGAGGGAAGGGGTGGAAAATTATCACCTGAGGGAGAGAGGGTTAAAGTGATAACACCCTCTCCCCACCCATTCCCCGCCCCATCCCTACTGCTTTCACACCAAGGCAGATTCTAAAATAATTTAGAATACTTTAATAGCAAGTCACAGCATAGAGTCTTTGACTCAAGTTTTATATGTTTACAGGTGATTTTTTTTACAGTATTTACTCATCATTAATATATGCTCATTTCTGTTTTAGACAATAATTCTCCGGGAAACAAGATATCAGTGGAGGGGAAGATTGGAAGTGGAAGTGATAAAGATACATCAGTAGTAGGAAAATGTAAAAGTTTGAGTCAAAGTTATGCCATAACTGTAACATTTGCTCATGTTTATCATGTTCGTCATCCTGAACGAACATTTTTTCCTTCTATTCAGATTTCTCCTTATTGCTTGAAAGTGTTTATATATGATATGAAAAAAGACTTCATGGTGGCACAGTCTTTTGAATGGAGCTCAGGAACGTTGTTAATCTTGTGGGTTGTGGCCAACTATTCCCTATTTTTAAACATTCATTCACCAACACCGCATATGACTTTTATTGGTTCTCGTGCACCTTTGAAAGACCTTCAAGGATTCGAGATAGCAGATACACTGCACTATATGGAAGCAAAGAAAACTGTAATTTTTTGCGCCAGCGGTGTTTCTCTTTCTTTTCGTCCGCTTTTGCCCCTCTTTTGTGATGTATTGGACTACGACAACTAACGCCACAATGACGTTTTGTTATTCTGAATAATGTACAGCACCCGTGCTACATGTATATTGGACATGACTTGGGTTAATGTTAAACAAGAGCAGATACATACAATCCATATTGGATTGATTTCGATAAGATAGGGAAATAAGAAGTAACCGAAATCATTTATTGATGTTTATATCATTTATAAGAATGTGAAATACAGGTAGTTAGTTAATTATAATGTTAATTGTAGTGTATTATGAGAATATGGAATTTACTGGATTTAACAATCCAGTTTACTAGGCATACTATTATGATTTTTCACTGGCTAGTTTGGTAAGATAATATTGCTACATGTATTTTAGTGACAAATAATGATGATTACGCATATCAATGTATGCTTAAATGACATAATGTAATCGGGGTGTAAAATATGTATTCATAATAGATTTTGTACTAGATTATAGTGCCTGTGTACGTTATTCACCTTTCAGTGTAAGCCCCCAGAACCCGGTTGTTCAAAGAGAGGATAAATTTATCCCTGGGATAGCACTAGCCCCGGGATAAATCATCTAAACGGAACGATAGTTAACACGGGGATAAAATGCTGTTGTTCAAACCAGGGATAAGAAAAGTTAACCCTGGGATAGTTACCGTAGAATATTAAATGTATCCCATAATTCACCAACACGGGTGACAATCGTCTATCCCAAAAATGGCGAGCGCTCCTCATGCTTTCCTGCTTTTTCGGCCTTTGGTAGGCATTTTGTAACGATCATGCGTCTCTCCACTAGAATTTTACCAACCCAGTTGAAGGTTGTCTTTCATCGAGGCGAGTCGGTTTAGTTATCGTTTTGTTAAAACTGATCACGAGTCGATCAGATGGCTTCGCCAAAGTTTTACGCTTGTTCAGTATTTTCAACCATTATCAGTCGGCAAATGTAAAGATGTGACATGAACAGGAGAGCGGCTCTGACAACTGTTAAGTTTATTTCTGGTTTTGTTCGTGAATCAGCTTACTGTTTAGAGTTGGTGTTTCGTTTTTTTGTCAATAATTGTTTCCTTACAAAAAAATCTGACGCAAAATTTACGACAAATCAGCTATACGTGGTGGTTCCTGAAGACTAACCTATGGTAACAAGTTTTAAGTTTTTCTTCTATCAGGTTACAACTGTTTTTTTTTTTCTTTTAACGTAAAAATTAATCTTGCTTAAACTTTCCGCCAATCTGTTATCTGCCGGTGCAATCTAATGCGACGTAACTTACAATAAAAATGTTTTATTCCTTTTTTGATGCGGTTTTTACTTTGAGAAAGGATTTTCGTCACTGTAATCCAAAGGTTGTTTGATTCTAAATTAGAGGAAGTTATTGCTACAGAACTGTTTTCTGTAATGAAAGAACTTGTGTACTGCTCTCGAAACTGGACTTGTTTACGCCGATTGTTTCCCCGGCTACTTGGCTAAATCTTTTAATACTTGAGAAATCTCGCTTCTGATTGCCCGCTCCATATCCTCACAAATTATACTAGAAATTAACTCGAATGTTTCCTTTTTAAACGATATCGTTTCTGAAACTGTGGTCTCTACATCTATTTAATTATTAATAATTTTATCACAAAACCGGAAATCTCTCCGTTTCACACAAAACAGGGTGCAAAACAGCCAAATTCGCAAATTTGGCGTTGCAGTGTTTATAATAATAATAATAATAATAATAATAATAACAATGGCGTTTATTCATAAAATCCTCGCGCTACAAAGCGAATTGCGAAATTACATTACATTATAAAAAAGTGAAAAAATTTTCTTGTACTTACAATTACATAAAGTAGAAAATGTTAAAATTTTAAAGTAGAAAAGGTGAAACGTTGAAAATCAAGGTTGCCGTCAGAAGTCTAGAGTTTGAATGTGATTGTATCTTCTCAATTTATGCGTAAAATATGAAACTGAAAGTCTCAATGCTCGTTGATTGTTCAGTAAAAATAGACAATTTTACAATTCAATGCTCGTAGCAAGGGCGGGTTTAACATTAGTGATGCAAGAACAAGCTCAGAACAGCCACAAGAGCAACAACTAGGCCTAGTTACACAAATCACAAAAAATCGCGTAAAAATTTGTCCGGATTATCCCTTACAAAGTTCTACAAACCTCCATTTCTTTCTTACAATTCTCGCAAATATTTCTAAATATCTCTAATTATCTCATGAAATTATGAGCTTTTGTGGGCTAGCCGGATGCAGGGACCGCGGAGCAACTTTGAGATTGGTATGGGCGGGAAGGAAGGGGGCGGGGATTATCCTGTTGTCCCTAACAAAGGTATTTAGAGTATATCTAAACTGATTCAAATAAGACTAACGATTTATAAACTGTTTCATTTTCGGTAAGCTCGAAGTAGATCACTCGAACTAATGGCACTTCAAAAATTGGGAGGGGGGGAGAGGGCACTCCCTTAAACAAGCTATATAGGTATGTGCGGCGCCAAAGAGTAGGGTTTTCGTACCGCTTTGGTTTGAAATCGTGTATAGATTTTGACGTTTTGGTCTGAAATTGGGTATCGTTTTTAGACGGAACTGTGATGTGTCATAATGTATATAAAGGACGTTTTGCGGCCCTGAGAACTGGCACGAAATTTAACATCGGGTCTGAAATTGGTTAGAAAAATTCGTATAATTTGGTCTGAAAACTGGTAAGGGTTTCACGAAGCGCGCCGCACAGCCCCACCCAAATGCTTGAGGAGTGTCCCCTCCCCCGGGTTTAAAAACAACAAGAGGTAATGTTAATTACCTTACTCGCGCCGACCAGGGTCTGGAAGGGTATGCTCGGGATCCGGGATTTCACTGAAAAACGGTGCGGGATTCAGGATTTGACTGCTCCCGGGAAGCGGGATTTGCCAAAATTGGGCACGGGATGCGGGATATTGATATGAAAGGAAAGTGGGATGCGGGATTCTTGTAAAAAAGGAGCGGGAATGCGGGATCAGGACCCCCCCTTCCAGACCCTGGTTGACTTGTGTTTTTCTGTTACCTACCAAAGTAAAATGAAGACAAATATAAAACGAACTCTCAAAATATCTTTCTTCTATGAGTAAAGCCGATAACATCCCATACTAATAACAGAACAACACAACCACAAACTCTTTATTTTGAAGACATACATTCTC
>JAOEHT020432630.1:0-17204 GCA_025448195.2 Parazoanthus atlanticus | reverse complement strand
ACTGATTTCTCTTGCCTTCACTTTTACCTTGGACCATTTTCTGGTATTTTGCAGATTTCTCCATTGCCATCATTTTTTGCCTTGGACCATTTTTTCTGAGATTTTTGCAGATTTCTGGTTGTTTGAATTTTAGCGGTTTTGACTTCTGTGCCAGAACTCTTATTCTACTACTACTCTTGTGCAAACAAACTCGGTTTTTCTAGGTTGTTTCTCAATTTCCAAAATACGGCATTTTAGCTAACTTTCTGAGGTCACACTTTAAAAAATATTCACCCTATTGACACCAACTTTTGCTCAGAGCTTGCCAAAAATGTGAACTACAAAACCGTAACAGCGATTTTCGTTTTCGTTTAACAAAGCAAAACAGCAAGTTTAACTTTAGAATGCCATTAATAATTGAATACGCACTAAAACAAGAATCACTGGCACAGTTTTCTAGACGATTAATCGTATTTTCAGATAGTGCATTAAGCGTGCCAAGGTTTTTATTAGCCTTTGAGTTCTGATTTCTACGTTGGCTCTGAGGTCACATGCTTCAAACATACCTTTTTAACATTTCGCGACTTTTTCCGCGATTTTTTTGCGACTTCTGTACTGCGGGCTGACGAGAAAAATGAAAGATACAAACACAAAATAACCGCAAGAAGGCAAACATATCTACTCTCCCTTTAGCTTGATCTGAAAACTGCAAAACACCTGAAGTTTCCGTTCACTTCAGCCTGCACTAACTAGAAAAAGCACGAAAAAAGTTGCGAAAAAAATTGCGAAAAAGTTGCGGAAAAGGTTGCGAAAAAAGCGCAAAAAAGTCGCAACCAGAGTCGCGAGAAAAAGTGCGATTAAAGTCGCGAAATTAAAAAAACGTCGCGGAAAAATCGCGGAAATGATAAAAAAAAACTATGTTTGAAAAATGTCACCTCAGAGCCACCGTAGATTTCATAATGAGACGTTTTTCTTACTTTTACCTTACACGTCACTGTTTTATCAACTAGGTATGAAATCTTTCCCAGATTGAATACCTTCAAGATCAAGCACTTGCATGAGCTCTTGAACAACAATCCTGGGTACAGTACTAGTTATACTGTTATATTTAACACAGGAATCCGGTGCATCTCAAAGCTACTCTATGGCTTAGTTTGACGTCGTAGTAGTTAATATTTTTATGGGTAAGTTCATCGTATTGAGCCTCCTCTTGAAATTACTTTTAAGAGTTCATTTAAATTCCAAAATCTGTGGAAAGCATGAAGTCCTTTCATTTCTTCAGATTTCTTGTACTAAACAGCCGTATTCTGCCATTTCTCGTTCATGTACATCATAAAGACAATGGATCTTCGTCCACAGATTAAAAATAGAACTTTGACCTGGAGTCTTCTTCACCAAAATGTTTTTGAATTGGATTTTGATTCTCAAACCGTAACATACTATTTTGTTTAAAAACTGTCTATTACTGTAACGTTATGGGGTGCTGGGGAAGCACCTATAGGAACAAAGAAATGCATACAACTGCATGACCGTTGGCGTTAGAGCTTCCAGTGCCACAAAATATAGTTCTTTGGGAAGAAACATTTTTGGCAATATTGTTGTTATAACCAGGGAATATACTAAACGATTCGTTCAGAAAATATTTTCTACCAAAAATTTTAAAGGTTGATTAGAACATGAAATTATTGCCAATAACGGTGCAAAAGATTCCGAGCTAGCCCAGACATTTATACTTTCAAAGAAACGAAACTTTTCAGCCACAAAAGCTTGCCCATCTCTTTCAGTGGATTGCACTTTTGTGACTCTATTTGCAGTCCAATATTAAACACTAGAAACCAAGTTGCTTGCAATTGTTTCCAGATATTTACGCCGGTAACTGAGTATGAAATTAGATCGTTTTGGCCGTGCAGCAGAGGAACCATTTTGAAATCGTGAAATCATTATATGCCTTATGGTGCTTAAAAGTATGTCAAAGGAAAATCGGAGCTAAATGAAATTTTAGATTCGGGGTTCTATTAAGTAGAGTTTGCGTATGGGCAAATAGACATTTTGTTGTCATATGCACTTTAAAGCAAGAATATTTAGTAAAATATACCTCTTTTGGCGTCTGGTCTTTCGGATGACATTCTGCCTTCGGTTGAGAGATGGTCAGAAAAACGAACGAAACTGTGAAGTTTTGAGGCCAAGGGCAGAATATGATCCTATAGACCAGATGCTAAAAATGATTTTTACATTTCATAATATATTAAACCTTTCCGAACAAACAGCTTTCCGGTGTTTTAAACTCAAACGAGCTCAAACATAACTCATTAAAAATATCGCGCAACGCGGAATTAAATTGATGTTGTTTTTAATTACAATAAATCTAATGTATTGTCTCTAGATTTGGTTTTCTTTTTTTTCGGACAAAAGAAAATCGATCCAAGAAATCAACATTGAAAGAAGGATATTTACCGTGTGAGAGTGTGGCACTCAATTATGTGACCCGTTTTAGAAGCATTGAGAACATGCGAAATGTTGTACTTGGTTTATAGCATGATATAAAGACTGATCTAGCCATTTTGTATTTGGCTTTTACTACTAGTCGTTAAGCAAAATGTTGTTGAGACAATAAAACGTGGTCAGTGAAAGCGGAATCGATCCTACTAATAATTAATTATAGTATGTACGTAATCCGAGGTCGTTCTGACTACCATGAGAACCCTGCTTACAAAACGGTCTATTTGCGATTACGTATATTATGATATTTCTTATCTTGTCCAATATTTGATAAGCTCGAGAAGACCAATCTTAAAGCTGTCAGTTTGCTGGTAGTGAACCAGTATACACGAGCTTTGCTTGTGTATGGGGCACCGAGAAAGCAGCCGAAAACATCGTGTTCTCTAATGCTCCGAACCTTGTTGCAAAGATGGTAAGTTTTTTTTTGCACTTGCAGTCTTCAAACCTTGTTTCATTGTGCATCTCAGTCTGTTTATAATGGGGCTATCTCTTCTGGAATGGCAACTTCGCCAGTTCTTTTATGAATACGTCGTATTCTTCTAGACTCAGGGGTGCTTTTTCCTTGATTCTTTTTGCCTTCAAATTTCAAACTTTCGTCTTGCATTCATGGCCAGTCTTTTGTTTCCTTATCTCGTCCCCTAGCTCCATCTCCATAGTTATCACTGCATGCAAAAATTGCATTCGGTCATTGTTGTCGTTTTGTGTTGCAGTGTCGCATTCCCTTTATACGAGTTTACAATGAATTTTCTCTCACTACTATAACGATTTGCAATCTAAAGAGGATTTGAAACTATTTTGCTATTAAAACGTACGCTAGTTTAAAACAGTTGTTTCCGTCCAACTCAATCACCATCAACCTGATGATGATCAAGTTTTCGCAAATGTTTATCCCGACAAATTATTGCTCTCAACGATATGGCATCTTAAAATACGAAGTTATTTGGTTTAGACAATCATTGAATCAGACATGCTTGGAAATTAAATTTCTGAATATTATCAAAAGCCATTTTCGAAAATTTTTAATTGCAATTCTGCAATTGAATAATATGAGCTTAACTATGCTGCTTTGTTTGAACCATTCAGCTCGGTTTCATTGATTTTGAAACTGCAATCAAAATTAGAAAACGTTGTCAGTTTTCTTTAAAATCGGAATGACTGGAACTCGATGAATTTACCTTATTTTCTTCGATCCTTCGAAATTTTTTTGGTCTTGCGTCAGTATAAAGCTTTTATCTTGAGCCTTTAGTCATAACTCTTTACGTGTGCCTTCATGCATTGAACCACCACTGAAGATATTTTTGTAAACACGATCGACTCAACGTTTACTGAGCAACCGAAGCAGAGTACCCAAAAATAGCAACCGCAGTTCATTTTTCGTTTTTTTAATTCTGATATGTACTAGTTGCAACATAAACAAAACCAAACTTAGTGCCGACACACATAAAAGGGCAAGAGAATTTATCAAAAATAGAAATTGATATGGAAACTACACCAATACTAACGGCACTTGCGTAACGGAAACAGAAAAGAAGCTAATAACTTGAGTGCAACTATAAAAAATTCCACTGAATGACACAATCAGGCCATGATTCATGTACTAGGGACTGGAAACAATTTAATATATTAGAAAGACAAACAACAAATACTTGCTTTAAAAGGTAATAAAAACCTTTCTTCAAAGTTAGACAACTTCTTGTCATATTTTCTTGACAAAAAGCTGGGAGAGTATTGACAGACATTTAAATTGCTCTTTGAGTGCTGAAGGAGTCTCTTTCCTTGAATAGTTGAGCAATTTCGTTCCTACTCAGATTTGTAAGTAGTGTCTTCTTCTCTGACTCTAAATTCCTGCCGAAAACTTTGGTGGTGGGAAACACACACCATCAGGCATTGACCACGTGCGCCAGTGGGTAACAAGTGATTGTTCCCCGTGCGCGCTTTGACAAGGAGACATTTGCTTTGACAACTGCCTCGTGTCACCGGATTCGCCAATGAGAGTATGCATCTGCTAAAATGGTTCCTAGAAACAGTATGTGTATTTATTTGGTTGATGTCCGGGCTGGTGTAGGCTTGAGAAGGACTGTGTGTGGAAGTCAAATCGACGACAACCCGGACGATCAACCAACTACAAACATTCTCAACAGCGACAAAATGCAAATGAACGGGTCGCACGAAAGTGAGGCTAGGAAAAACAGAGACTTCTGGGATACATGTTACATCCTGCCTTCACTGTATAACAATATATTATATAATAATTAGCTCTAATTAATGGTGACAATTTCGCTTGAGTGCATATTTGACTCACGCAAAAGTGGTTACGACAACAATTTGAATTCAGGACAGGAAGATTAATTATGAAGATTGATTAGATCTGCCTCATTGCTATATTTACTCAAAGCTCCCAGCCAATCAGAGGGTCGTCATCGTTATCAGAATAAACTAGTTAAAGATATATTCATTTCCATTTGCATGTAGTAATAAAGGGGGAATAACTTTTTATTGGCCGGATGTGAATGGTACTCAACATAAATTAAATTTTTTAAAAATTTTTTAAGTCGTAGAAGTCATTTACGACAATGAGTTGCTAATGAGTATTCGTCACTCAAGAAACCACTTCGATAGAACAACAGTAATTCGTAATACAACAAGTAAGAACAACCAATAGCTTTAGCAGACACTTATAATAAACAGAAGAGCCAGCCTCTACCCTTGAGATATTATTAAACTACAATTACTACAACGTATCTAACAATTCCGATTTTCTAGACGTTGCATTCTCTTCGTACTCAGGTTTACCGAGTTGTCGTGATATGAAAAGGAAATTAAAATAAATAACTTGATTAACTCCATAAAAGGTTCAGCAGCATCAGCAACTTTTGCTGCAGCCGATTTCATTTGGACGTTGAAATGGTGATCAAAAACAAAGCCATGATAAACATTGTTTCGTGAGCATTTAATATATCAAAGATTCTCCCGTCGGTGGACAGTTCAGAAATGGCTGACAGGATACTTCTGTTTAGTATGGCGATATACGAATACAGTACATGTCATATTTAGCCAATCAAAATGCCGAAAAAATCCGTCTTAAACAGAAAACGGCAGACCCATATAATGAAATCATTTACTGTTATTATTATTATTATTATCTAATGTTATTATTGTTATTATCGTTATTATCATAAATGCACTATACATACACGTGTGCGAGGAAAAGAACAGTGAAACAGACATGCTTTACTTTTTCATTTTAGTCCACTTAAATCGGTTTTCGTGCTAAGATGCTAGAGTGAGGACAGCTTTTTTCTTTGCTAGTCAGTTTTCTGCTATTTCACAAGTTCTGAGCATACATTTTATACAGTTAACGGAAAATAATTAATATTTTCAGGAGCGATCAAGAGCTTGGTTTTATATAATGGAAAATGCTGGGAGAATTCTGACCCTCGGAACAATACTGGTATTACTTCACCCAGAACACGCTACAGGTTGGTATTTCTGTTAGCTTATTTTCTTGATAAGGAGTTAAAAGGATGTACTTCTTTTTTAGCTTTAATCATGTAATTGCCAAGTGGTATTACTTATCCAGGTAAACAAACCTCTGCCCGCAAAATAGGGAACGTACATGTACTGACTGTCTTTCATGATCGGAGCCACTGTTTAACTGTAGCAGGAGTTCCAGTTTGAGAGGTCGAAAAAATCCGAACAAATGCGCTTTTCTTATTTACACGTAGATTGCGTGGACAATATAGTTGGCATGCAAGAGTATTTGTAAACTCAAATCCGGCAAAGTATAGTTGATAACTGATTCATTTAAAATCCTCAGTCCTTCAATTTTGCATGTTTTTGACATAACACCAACACCAAGGCATTGACGTGTAGTTGAGTTGATTCGTTTGACTTATCAGCCGAGTAAACGATTACGTCTCACCTGTATAAAGAGCGTTTTCACTCAATCCCCAGGGATTCAAATGACAAAGGGCATGGCGGCCATGTTGGTGTCCCTAACAAAAGAAACTAATTACAACTCCATTGTAAAAGGGCACCAACATGGCGGCCATGATGTCACGTGAAAACGCTCAATAGTATAGGTAGTTTAGAATAGGTCGCCGCAGCATAGGGAGACCAGCTCCCATAAACAAATCCTGATTGGTTAATTTGGATTCCGGAGTGGAGGGGGTAAATTAAGAAGTAATCTCAATTTGGCTATGAAAAAATACTTTGAATGCTTGGCTGAGGCCGTCTTAGTAGTCTTACATAGGAATCACAGCGTCTTGATCTGAATTAAGCCTTACAAAGCTACTATACAAATTCATCATATCATCATCATGCACCATAATCATCACTACAATTATTATTACCATTTACTATTATTATTATCATTTACTATTATCGTTATTATTATTTTAAGCTGTTTAAACAGACAGATAGATAGACAGTTTATGAATTTATTTAGTTTAAGAATAGAACAACTTTCAGCAGTTTACTTTTACGAGTTTGAAAAAAGTTATGTAGTTTAAAACTTATTGTTTGCTTCAGCAGCGAAAAACAAGTGTATCCGCTATTTACCGCGAACACTAGGTGTATTACCAAAACAAAGTAAACAGCTATAGACAGGATTAACATTTGTTCTGAATTCATAATAGGTGTCCCACAAAATATTCGACTGGCCGGCGCGGAAGTACAGCACGCCGGTCGAGTTGAAATATTTCGCGACGGACGATGGGGGACAGTTTGTGATAATACGTGGGATATCGACACTGCCCAGGTGATATGTCGGGAACTCAACTTCAATGGAGCGATCCTTGCCCCGTGTTGCGCTGCGTTTGGTGTGGGAATCGGCCAAGTGAACCAGTTAGGAGTGAGCTGCAGGGGAAATGAGACGAGCCTTAACGAGTGTCCCAGCGATAAAACAACAGACTCCGTGTACTGTCGCAGCCACTTTGAAGATGCTGGGGTAGTGTGCAGGCCCAAAGACGCTTCAGATACTGGTCAGTGTAATATCGATATACTTTAAAAGCTTGAAACGTCGAATGCTAAATGAGCCAACAGATTTTGAGGGGTTGAAATAATCGATTTCTTCCCTAATATCAGTAGCAGTAGCACTAGTATAGAAGTATAAAGAACGAAAATTTTGCAGAGAGGTGTATTCAAATGAGTTCAATATAAGTGTTGGCAGTAGGTTTAGTACTCATTTGGCATTGATTTGTGTAGATGGTTGCAAATTATCATTAATTTGAGCAAATAGTTTTACAATTCTTGTACTTAGGTTTTCTTGAGTAGTAGTTTTATTCATATATATGCAGTTTTTTACAAGTATACTTTTTCTTCCTTTTTATTGGTATTTCTACTTTTGTAACGGCATTGAGAATATTTTTAAGTGCAGAAAAAATAACTAATTATTATTATCATTATTATTGTTAAGTATGCGTATTTATTAAAAGGAGACAATAGCAAGGCAAAATACTGACCCTTCGAGGTTCGCATTACAGCTTACTCGAGCAAACTCGAATCTACAAAGGAAAAAGGAAAGGGAATTAAGTGATACGAGTATCTGTAGTTCGCTCTTTCGGGTTGTAAGAATATGACTTGAAGGGTCGAGTTAGCGGGTGTTAACGGCTGTACCCCATTAATCTGCTGCATGGCATTGTTTTTATTGCTGTGTTTTCTTTTTTATTTCGTTATAAGTGAATTGTATAGATTTCATATATATCACACTGTGAGATATCTTTAAGTTTCATTTGTACTGGCCAGCCAAATATGAAATAAAGTGTAAAGGTGTAGCTTAGCCATAAAAGCTTAGGCTAAGAACGTCCGGCATGGAATCATCTTACGGTGTTAAATTTTCCTAACCAGGAATATGTAACAAAAATTAAGACAATTACGAAAGGTGGTAATGATCTTGGAAAACGCTCAGAGAACGAGGTTGGAAAAATCCCCTTGGCCAGAGGTAAGATTTGTAACATAAACACAATGACTTGCCTTATTGAAGAAAATCCTACCTCTTACAGTTTTCAAAGTTCGTTTGCGAGGATCTGGCAAGAAAAATGCCGGCCGCGTGGAAGTACGATACCAGGGAGTCTGGGGAACAGTGAACGACTTTCAGTTTTACATTAAAGAAGCGCACGTGGTATGCAAACAGTTAGGCTTCCCAAGAGCACTTGCGGTCTACAAGAGAGCTACTTATGGAACAGGGACAGGTCCTGTGTGGATGTCCTCGGTAAACTGCACTGGGAACGAAACTTCGCTGAACAAGTGTTCACATGCTGCCTGGGGCTCAGGTTCTCCGCGCTTTAGAAGTGACGTTGGAGTGGAATGCCTGCAGTCCGGGTCAGCGGTAGAGCCAGGTGTGTTATAACATGTGTCATCCTGTGTCATAGTTTCAGTGTATTTATTCACCATCTTTAGCCATAAGTAGTAAAATAGAGCTTGAATATATGTATAAAATATCTTTGTCATTGATCCCAGGAGTCTTGGCCTTGGAGCTTTGATAATTTCCTGAAATGTTATTTCTTATGTCTTAAAGAGGCAAGAATCCGGCTGACTGGTGGACCAGTTCCCAACGCAGGACAAGTTGAGATCTTCTATAACAATTCCTGGCGGGGGGTGTGTGATGGCTACGGATGGACACGTGACGACGCCAGAGTAGTGTGCCGTCAGCTGGGATACCCGGATGTCATGGCGACCACCTGTTGTGGGGTGTTTGGGGCCAGAAGAGGACCTTACTGGGTCTCTAATATCGGCTGTCGAGGTGACGAGTCAAAGCTGACGCAGTGTCCCCACCCAGGGTGGGGCAGGGGGTACTGCTTCTCCAGTTTAGTCGGTGTTGTGTGCAAGCCTACTAACGCGTCATCTCTAGGTAAATGTGTACATATCTTTGTGTAAATGCTTTAAAAGTATGGCAGTTATTGGTATCAACACCATCGCGCTGAAAGATTTCTCATAGTAAATTAAAGTGTTTATAGGTAAAGAGACATAGCGATAGTTTAGTTTGTCTTTGGTAAATGCAAAAATTTAAATATTTAAGGTAAGAATTATTAGATCAGGACCGGACACGAGCTAATTACTAAGGGCTTTGTACTGTGCGTGCCATGGCATCTTAACGATTTTGTGTATTTAAGATCTGATTTGATAAGCAACTTCTTTTGTATTCAAGGTTTTTTTCTTGTTGTTCTCTGAACTTTCTTTCAAATCATTTTTAAGGTAAACTTCCATAGGAGCTTTCTGACTCTAATAAAAATCTCCAGATTTGCAGCATTTTTCTAATTATTCGCCATGTGTTTTACTAAAGTCAAATACGCCAAATTGCGGAAAAGTGATTCCAAAAGTTAAGAAGATCTCATTGGCTAGTGATTTAAGTTTTGCTGACTCATTCAAAGAGGCAGGCATGACAACATGCATACTTATATTAGGAGGCGGTGTTCCTAAATAACAATTGAAACATCTAAAAAATATTAAAAAGTCGTTGAAGTTGGCAACTTACAAGAGTTTGGATATGATTCAATGATCCAAGATTGTAAAAGATAAATTGTGTAACACTTCTACTTCTTCCACTGAGAATCTCCGAAAATAATTTTTTTTCGTGCCGGAACAGCGAAGAGACTAAGCTTGAATATGACGCCGTGTAGACACCGTAAGCAACCAAAACTCAGTGATAAAGATTACTCTACCTTCTACAACGTGTTAGTAGGTAATATTACAACAACATATAAGGTTGTTAACCACTGTACTCCAACCAAAAACTCTGTTTCCATAGTAACCCCACTGGGCGTACAAAGTACCCTGCTTTATGCATTCAATTGCATTTTTGTACCAAAATAAGTTCGGTGACCCCAATTGTTTTCAGTTAGGTTAAACTTGTTTACACAACAAAATGAGCATTTGGGTTTTGGGCGTTAGAAAATAAGGTGGTGGCAAATCCCGACGATACAAGTTTTATAAGGTGTATTGTTGTACAGACAAGTTTAACACAATAAAAGATGGGAGTCACCCAAATCATTTTTCTGTAAACCGTCTTTGAGTTCTAAAATCAGGGTTTTTGACACCCTGCAGGATAACTATGGAATCAGAATATTCAATTAGAGTATAATGGTTTAACAGTGAGACCCTTTTTGTAACACCGTCTTATAAAAGCTGGCAGTGATAATGATCAGTCAAGACAAATGGGACAACCTTCGTTAAAACGAAAAGCAGGTGGGAGCCACCTTAACCTTTTTAAGCGTAAGGACGAGGTTGAAACAACTGAATGTAGTTCTATTCTGATTGGTGTTCTTGCAGGGTTTCAGATACGCTTAAAAGGAGAAAGCAATACGCCGAACAAAGGGCGTGTGGAAATCAAGTATGCCGGGATATGGGGAAGTGTTGCTTCCACTGGCTGGGACATCAGAGATGGAAATGTTGTGTGCAAACAACTCAACTACAAGAAAGCGAGGGCCGTATATTTTAGCAGTTACGCCAGTGGCCTCGCTGTCGGTAATAATTGGGCCTGGAGCACTCAACTTCGGTGCTATGGAAACGAGAGTTCTTTCGCTCAGTGTCTGAGTTCAGAAGACATCCTGCTATCAGTGCGATACGACTCGGCTCAGGTTGAGTGCACAAATTATACTGGATCCGAGCGCAGTAAGTGGATTCTGGCACAGACAAACCCGTAAATACGAAGGGTTATGTCGTAGGGTTGATAGAACTAACTGGTTGCGAAGATCAACAAACTTCAAACTGCTTTGTTTTAAGTTGAACAAACCGTGACAGTGCACATTGTTTTGTTTTATCTGTCAGCCCAATTGTTTATACTGGTTAGTTGTTCATTTGCATTTCAATACCTTTTGTGTTTTGTGCACGGTCAAGGCCAAAGAACAAAAGATATAGAGAACAAAAATATATAACTGGCCGAGTTTCATAACCAGTTTGCTCTATTAAGAATGGTAGGGTGTATAGCAGGATTTACAACCAATCAAAGTGATGTGCGAACTGCTTAACCAGAACATCTTTATTGTACACAGCTGTTTCATAAAAGGTTGTCTCGTTCATTCGTGCATTGTACACTCTTACACACTTTGTACACACCGTACTGTTAAAAGGAGGTATTTACTAACTGGTACACGGCTGTTTCATAAAAGCCGGGCTGTCTCGTTCGTTACCACATTGTACACTCTTACAACATTTGCACACATGAAACTGTTTAGAAGAAGTGTTTACTATCTGGTGCACAACTGTTTCATAAAAGGCTGTTTCGTTCATTGTTCATTCGTACATTGTACACTCGTACACACCTTGTACACACTAAGTTGTTTAGATGAGGTATTTGCTATCTGGTACACGGCTGTTTCATAAAAGGTTGTCTCGTTCATTGTACATTCATGCATTGTACACTCGTACACACTTTGTACGCGCTTAGCTGTTTGGAGGAGGTATTTACGATCTGGTACGCAAGACCACGAAGACTGTATTTGATATCCTAATCCATTTGATTGTCTAAACTTACATTTTCGATTCAAAAAAGTCTATTCTTCCTTCGGATTTGACAATCCACAGTTTCGCTTGGTCTTAGTATGCACCAATACACCATGACAGTGTTGTTTGAAATAGCTTTATTTGAAACTTCCAGACGGTAAATTGAAATAAAACTTGAATGAATACTTCAAACTGCGCTGAAATTGTATGAGACAGTCTTGGTGGAAACAATAAAAAAATTCTTGAACTCAGAAGCAATTCATCAATGGAACCTGTTATTACAATTTTGGAAAGGTTATTATTACTTGTAGCTATTTTGTTGTTCATAGTTTTTATTCTGAGCGTTTTGAAAGCAAATAAATGAGTCGAGGCGGCCTGAATGACACGCCGATTTACCTGTCAACAAGAACAATTATGTAATGAAGATGTGCCCCAAACTTCCACCAGAATGTTAAGAACTGCAACAAAGGATTCCCGAGTGCAGTTTTCACGCCACTTTCATTGACTGTAAAGACGTAGCACAGTTGCAATAGAGATGAGCTTTCCAAGTCTAGTAATGACACTGAATTTGTTATTTATCTATTTACAAAGCATTAAAATGTGTTGCTTAAACTTGAGTTCATTGTCCAGAGTGACTCCGAAAAGGTCAATGGAATCAGTTGTTGGAAACGAGAACTGATAGTCTGATTTTTTTCTAGTATCATTCCTTGATGTTTGCTTTGGTTTGTAATCATTCCATTATAATGGTACCAATTGTTGGCGATTGTAACTTCACATGAGATGCGTTCCTCGAGAAATTCTGGATTCGTATCCGAAGAGTACAGTTGACCATCATCCGCGTATATTCTCAGTTTTACAGTTTTTACGTGAAAGAATAAATCGTTGATGAACAAATTGAAAAACATCGGCCGGAGTACGCTGCCTTTAGGCACCCCGCGCTTTACATCCATCCATTCTGAGAAGTTATCACCTACTCCTGTTTGTTAAGTAGTTGCTTAGAAGCGCGCAGCTGCTATTATCCACACCATATGCTTATATTTTGGCACCTAGCAGAGCGTGTGGAATGGTGTCAAACGCTTTCGACAAGTTCATTGATATAACATCAATAACCTCCTTGTTGTCTAGGCAACGCCTCCAGTCCTCGGTCAGTTTAAGCAGCGATGTCTCACAGCTATAGTAACATCTATATGCTGAGATGAAATTAGACAATATGCTACGATAAAACCCATCCAACTGTGGGGACAACAATCAACAATCAATACTGTTGAGTAAATATTTGGAAACGTTTAACTAGGCTCCCGTCCATCTTGTCTAATTCAATTCTAGCAGCCACCAATTAAATTAAAGCTTTTATCTCGTTCCCAAGCAACTAGCAGGCGAGTTAATTAGGGCCCATGCCCCACGTCTGAACTATTGAATTATTATTATTATTATTATTATTATTATTATTGTTGTTATTTTATTATTATTGTTAGAAACAGAGATGACTGGTACGAATCTAATACGATTGGTCTGACTTTATAACTATATTTATTGCTGTAGATATCAGTGTTCGACTGGTGGGCGGAAACCATTCATACGCTGGAAATGTAGAAGTGCTACACAACAACCGCTGGCTCAAGCTGTGTGGCAGCTTATGGACAAAGAAAAACGCTGACGTGGTTTGCAGACAGCTTGGGTACCCGGGAGCTCTGTTGTCTTTGAACGACTACAACTTTGCAACACAACAACGCGTGCCAAGCTGTTTCTTCTGTCGGCAATTGTATCAGATGATAAGAATAAACAATTTGCGCTGCCATGGAGGCGAAAACTCGCTGGCCCTTTGTCCTCATGCGGGATTTGCCGAGAGTAGTTTCTGCTATAGCTCACCCGCAGGAGTGGTTTGTCGGACCTCGCCACACGACGGTGACTCTTTACAGGGTGTCCGTTTAACAGGGGCCCCTGTTGCAGGTGCTGGTCGAGTAGAGTTGAAATACGCTGGTATTTGGGGAACGATTTGTTCTTCAAATTGGGAAACAAACGCTGATGTTGTCTGTCGACAGCTGGGCTACAAAAGAGCGGTCGCAGCCCTTCCGTTTTCCTTAGGGCGACAGAGTTCAGGGCCGATATGGCTGAATGGACTGAAATGCAACGGGAGTGAAGACTCGATTACGGACTGCAGTAATTCTGCGTTGGGAAACACCGAAATTTACGGTTGCGGATTTAGAGCCTCGAATCCCAGTGTTGTGTGCGGGGATAAAACTGCAACAAGTAAGACAACGAGTTTACCACCGTTTGTGCATCATGGTTTTAAATGTGTGTGTGTGTGTGTGTGTGTGTGTGTACGTATATATGTATGTATGTGTGTATGTATGTATGTATGTATATATGTATGTTTGTGTGTGTGTGTGTATGTGTACGTATATATGTATGTATGTATGTATGTATATATGTATGTTTGTGTGTGTGTGTGTTTGTATGTGTTTGTTTGTTTGTTTGTTTGTTTGTGCGCGTGTGTATGTGCTGTGTTTGTAAACATATTAAGCGAGCTAACAGGAAAAAGATCCCGTGAAGAAGGTAACTAGTTTCAATAGTTTCGTCACTCCTTTAAGCGCCTTCCTTAACTTCCTAAGGTCTTGAAAGAAACTAGCTACCTCCTGGGGGAGAGGGGGGATAATAATGCTTTTACAAGCAGTAATGCCATGTCATGATTTTAGCAGTGAGCGACTGAAACAGCCGTGCGCATATTCTTGTCGCTTCTAACATTTAGTAGACGAACATGACTCGTGTTAGCTTTGAAAATACAGACATAAATAGTTTTGACAATGGTAGGTTAAAGTTGTTGTTGTTGTTGTAGCTGTTACTTGTCGAAAGTAATAACAAACTTGAATTTTGTTCACTTTCAACAGATATACGTATACGATTGGCGGGCCAAAACAGACTGGGAAGTTACGCTGGTCGAGTGGAAATGAACCTGGCGGGCCTGTGGGGCACACTACGTCATAATGCAGTGGATTTTAGAGCGGCAAACGTGTTATGCCGCATGGCAGGTTACAGTCTCGGAGCAGTGGCTGTTTATACCAACGCCAGGTTCGGCCCTGGGGCTGGTGTCACTTGGTTGACACAAACTAAGTGTACGGGTCTTGAGACATCAATATTGGACTGTCCCGGACTGCAGTGGAGTCGCGACCAGGGAGCATACTATCACGGGCAGGACGCAAGCATTGAGTGCAAAAGACCCGGCGTCTCATACAAAGGTAGTTTGCATTTCAAGTGTATTACGCTTCCACCCTCTGTAGATATGTTAGTAATTCAGCGAATGATGTGTAACCCAATGGCACTACATTGGTTCCCGGTCAGAAACAAAATCTCCTGTAAGCCGGAATCCTTAGTAGCTCAGAGAATGATGTTTAACACAGTGACACTCCATTGAGTCCCGGTCAGAAACAGTAATATTTTTAACGCAACGAGGCATGCCTGCTTCATTATGAAAATCAAAACTGCTATTGGTGCAGTTGTATAGAAAGGTTATATCTTCTACGCTACTTCGGTGAAACTGAAATATTTACCTGAACAACGCAGTTTCTATAAATGTTTCAATTCTGTAGACTGAAATAAAACAACACACACACACACACACACACACACACACACACACATGCACTTCATTTCATATTCAGATGCATGGGCTTTAATACTGTAGAGATATAGTAACGTAGGTTTCTTGTACTTGTTAAGAGTTTAACTTCAAAAAAGGTCTATTATACTTTTACATAGACACCAAGCTTCGGTTGGTCCAAGGTCCAACAAAAACATCAGGTTATGTGGAAAGAAAAGTTAACAACCACTGGGTACCTCTGTGCGATAGATCTTGGAATAAGAAAAATGCCGACGTGGCGTGCCGTCAGATGGGTTTTAGCGGCAGTCTTGCTGGCGGACAATATTCCCAGTTTCAATGGAAATACATACAGAGTAGAGCTGGTAACGGAACGGAGTTCAACGACATTCAGTGCAAGGGGTATGAGTCTTCAATAGATCAGTGTCCTCGCGGGGGACGGGATTTGAACAGTCGGGACTACTGTAGAAGATATCGGGCAGCGGTCGTATGTAGACCTCCTGGATTTAATGTGACAGGTAAATATCCGGCCACAAATTTGGTGCTGACGTACGGTAATTGTTTACATCTTTCCAATTAACATAAACAAAACTTAAAGTTTCAAACAAACAGAGTCCACAGAATGAAAGACTATGGCACAGTTAGTACTCAGTGAAAATTTGAGTATCATATGCCAATTACTTTTTGAGTAACGAGGTTTTGAAGAGTTCCAGATTTACAAAGAATATATGGTTGGGTGGGAAAAGTGTGTAACCCAGCCATATAAATCTCTACAAATTTTGACATTTTTAATCACTCATTTCTCGTAAACCCAGTGAAAATAAAATTTGCGATGGTCTTTCAATTTGTGGAACTCTGTTCTTTTTTAAGCTTGAAATTGAATCTTTTCATTTTATGCTACTGAGGTAAAATGTAAACAAAACCAATCGTATCGAATCCTCTCACATTTACGTGCTATATAAGTTGTGCATTATTATCATTGTAATAATTATAACCATCATTATCATTATTATCATGCTATCAATATTATTATTACTGGTGTTGAAAAGATAGAAGACAATTTCTCTTTTAATATTTGAAGAATTGCAATTTCGTTGTTGCTGTCATTATTATTAAATTATTGTCGCTGCAGCATTCGTTCTGCTTAATGTAAGCTGGTTCTTGTTTCCTTATCAAATACTGTACGAATTGTAGTGAACAAGTGAGGTCGAAGTATACGCTGTTTCAGTCTATTTCAAAATAGTTACTAATCATACTGCAAGGCCCGGGTTAGGCTATTTATATAGCTTCTTGTTTTTCTAGTTTTTGACACTACACTAGCAGACAGAAAAACTCCGGGCTTTGGGCTGTGCTAGATCCTTTTTTCGCAGTGTTTGAGCAGGTCACTGTTCCAGATCACAGAACAAAATCGGGGGAGCAATACAACCTTCCAGCGATCTGGACCAGACTGATCAGGTCACAGGTCACGTGACCTGTTCAAACACCGTAAACAAGAAAAAAATTAAGAAAACTCTAGCAAAGCCGACAGCTCGGAATTTTTCTGTATACTATTGTAGCGTCCAAAACTTAGAAAACTAACCTAAACAACACTACTACTACTGCTACTGCTACTGCTACTACTACTACTACTACTACTACTACTACTATTACTACTACTACTACTACTACTACTACTACTACTACTACTACT
>JAOEHT020431736.1:0-17207 GCA_025448195.2 Parazoanthus atlanticus | reverse complement strand
TAGGAGTAGGCTAATGCCGGTGTTGTGGACTGTCACCTCCTCCCCTACAAAGGGCCTGCTGTAATTGGGGAAACCTGCAGCAGTGTCCCTCTCCCTTCAGGGAAAAAGCTAAATAAATAAAAGTAGACAGCTCGAGCTGATGTATGATTAAATAGAATGCGGATGATGTACCGGCAAAGTAAAAGCAGAAACAAGTCTACTTATTAACGGAAATACTTACAGCATGCATGATTGGATCCCCAGCAAAGAAAGCACTAGCAGTTGCAGTTGCAGTAGCAGAAAACATAAGTTGCAATACAAATTCACGAGTCTAAATTACTATGCATATAAGCACTCTCTATGTAACTTTAATCATGTGCACATTCTAATCTTTGAAGTAGGGGAGGGGGGTTAATAGAGACGGGGGCTTTTGACAAACTTTGGACACCTAAAAGGGGAGTATCAGGGAGGGGGCTTCATAGAGCTTTTACGGTACTAATAGTTGGTAGCCGGTGAAAAGAACCGGTCTAATTTTTCTCAATTTCTCTTCTTGTGGTTTTGAAACTTCAATAAAGCGGCTCGTCATTCAGTCTACTGCATGTATCAAGTCAGATAAGTTTACAATAATCCATTATAACCGCTTTCTGTAATATATTCTCAACTGAGCCACAAAAATTTTGGTTATCAAACGAAAACTGAGCATCTATCTGTTTCATGGTTACATTACTGCTACTCTTTCTTGATAATTCCTCAACAAGTCGGTTGGTTTCCGAGAAACAAGGTTAAGAAGAGCATTCCTGATATGGTTGCAAATGAGCATTAAGTTTGTCTTCTTGTCAACATACACTGATACAGGCTTACAACTCGCATGTATATACCATATTGCCCTTGAAATAGTAGTTCACAGTGTTGTCTTCACTTTACAAATATAACGTGTATATAACTGCTTCCTTCCTAGCATTATATACTTCCTTAATTAAAACAGAAACCACGTAAGTTGTTTTTATTTCATCTGCGAGTTACAAATTTAAAGCAAAAGAAACGCTCTGGTCAACGGTTCTTTGCGACTTTGAAAACATTGCTTCTTGTTAGCGCAATGTAGACAATTTCGTGTCCACTTAGATAAAGGAATGTTTCAGGCTCTTGATAAGAATGTTCGATTGATATCGGAACTACCCCTTTGATATCTAAAATGACTACATTATCGGCAAATCTCGATTACATGTTTTTCAACAGAAAAGTGGTGGGAGATACGAGATACTAAACTAAATCGATTTTTCAAACTATTCACTGATCGTAAATATAAAAGCCACGAGCACTTATGTGCGTCATTGCTTAATCCCTTGCTAGGAATTTTTGTTTGGTTGACAAAGCTAAAACAGCCCCGCATTTCCTTTTAGAATTCTTTGCTAAAAACACCGAATAGTTCATAAACACCAAGATCCTTATCTTCTAAAAAGGAGAAACAAAAGATATAGCCAAGACCAACACGATAATTTTAACACGACATCAGTATTTGGGGCACATATCGGCTCGAAAAACGACTAAACAGTCTGTAGCTAGCTTTGCGAGAGGGCATGCTCCATTTTGCCCATTAAAGTAGTGGTGTTAGAATTTGGTAAATGGATGCGAAAGACATTTTTTTGACTCACAAATATTCGGCAAACTACGACGGCTGAACGCTTGCCGGAATCTTTCTTACATCTTTACTGATAAAACTAAGCAAAAATACCCATTTTACAGGTGACATATTCCTGCTTTGATCATACAACTAGTTACAACAATATTTATTTATCTAAAAGCAGAGAATTGGTTTTGAATTGCTACGTGTTCAAATGAACCACAGTAAAGGTCTGTAAACACTAAACAGAAATATTGGACAAAAAATATAACTAATAAGGTTGACCTTTAAAACTTTTAGTTAAATTAGAAAAAAGTCCGCTTAAACTAACAGTGACATGCAAACTGACAATGACAAAAACGGATAAACAGTGACAATGGATGCTTTTAATACAACGTGAATGTATCGAAGCTTTGTCTGCACTAAGAAGCAAGTTGATTGTTCTGTTGAACAAGCAAGAAAACAAACACCATTGTGCCGTAGTTTAAACTATAAGCGAGAAATTTCACTGCTGTAGTATAACACAGGTATAACATCTTTGTCATGCAAATGGTTTTGAAAATTCTAAGAAAAAAGCGGTTTCTAACCTACTCAACGATTAGATGCCTAATGCCAAGCCGAGCACGTTCTCAAACGATCCAGCTGATTTGATTGTAATCAAAAGAAACTGTTCAAAATAGGAAGTGCGATAACATTTGAACTTTTTTTCGGAGTCTGGCTGTCATTGCTGTCTCTAAGTAAAAGTGAATTCTGGCAGGGCACTTTGCATAACAGTATTGATGTGTAAGCAAGTTTTTGTTTGAAAATGTATCCCTATGAGTTTCTTGTGTGATTTGTTCTGCTTAGCGTTGATGATATGCAAAACCGTATATCGCGTATATAAAGGTGAGCAAGTGATAATTAAACACGGCTTTAATTTCATAAATGTTCTGCTTTATTATATTTACGAAGGAATCAGTGATAAAACTATCATCTTGCTTTTGGCATGAATTATCTGGTGGAATTTCAGCAGTCCGTGTGACCCGAGACTTGATAACAAGTGGGGGACTGGGTCTGACATTGTCCACTTTACTATCTGTGCAATCAATTGCGCGAAGCACGTTGGCGCCTCTGTGTTTGGTGGCACTGTCAGTGAAATATTACTTTCTATTCAATGTTAAACATGTGGGAGGGGAACGCATGGAAATGAATTGATTGTTTACTTTCCAAATTGTGGAAATAGTATCCCAACCCCATGCGTACTTGAGAGAATGAAAATTGATCAGAATGGTGCACTTAACTGTCCGAGAATTATCAGCACTTTGATCTAGCATTCGATAACTGAATATGGGGCACTTGGGCAAGTGGGTCAAATGCCACTGGCTGCCCCTTTCCTGTCTTTGACAGAGTATATTCAAAGATATATCACACAGGCTTTACTTCAGGCTCTTTCGTGCTCAATCACAAAAACAGTTCTGCAAATCTTTTCAGATAAGCAACGTGCTGCTTTCGGGAAAAAGGTTTACGCAACAACAAGCTAAAACTCTGGCGCAAAACTTTGCTATTGCTGACAGATAATTTTGTTGTGTTGTTTTTACTATTTTCCGTAATAATCTAAACTTTAGATAAAGCTTAAAATGTATCATGGGATGAGAGTACTTTATGACATTCAAACAAAAACTCAACTCAAAACACACCTGGACCATTAAAAACTAGAAGGATACTTTAATAACCAAATTGTTTTCTCATTTAAAAACGTTGTTCATGGAAAAACTAGCTTTTTGCACTTCACGGCAGTGGTTGGCAGTTTAGAGTTCTCCAAAGCATATTTTCAATAATTACTATCCGGCACAACGAACCAAAAATAACTCAGACAGGCGTACAGGAAACTACAACATCGTCTCTTGTCAGATCCGCAAAATCCTAACTTGAATATTCATAAATCAACGAGCAATTTAACTCCGGTAACAATCGATAACGCGAAAACTCGACAAAAAGTGATACTAATTGCGCTCTTAACGCCCAGGGCTGAACTGCGCCAACAATGTTTCCTTCTTTCATCACATATCTATCCTGGGTTCTGAGGCAAACCTCAAGGTCTACTTCCATTGCGAATAAACTTGTGTATTAGTAGTATCATGTCTAGAATCAAAGTCATTTGGTTAACATATCATACGCTTATCAATAGATTATAAACCCAATCTGAGACCCGCACAGCACGAATCACCCAAGATCTCTGATGCTCTTGGAATCAGAGCCGTGTTCCTCTTCTTTCCTTTCAAAATGGTTTTAACCCAATATTTGGGCGCAAATTAGATTGTAATGATCTACACCTGCCCATTTGCGCTCTCCCTACGGAACAAAGCAATTCCTTGCATGTCGATTTCTCTGAAATAAAGGGGCGAGGAATGTTGTAAAATGCCTGTTAATTAATTATCGCTAATTGATAACACCCGGCTGTGTCAAGTTGCGTTGAAACTGGCGCCACGCTGTGCTAAGAAGTCCTTTTGGGGCGCGATTATGTTTGGAAAACGAAGCCAGTCAAATCTAGATAGATATAAACTGATATATTTTGCAGATGGGAGCTTGCGCAGAATCGAGTGTGTGGTCGAAGTGATGTGGTATGTTAGTGACACTCCTGTAAGGGCAATAACACGTCATTCATGCACGGCTCAATTAGCAAATTGCCTGGTACAGGACCGTATATGTTTTTTGTTATCACACTGGGACATTGCGGAAGTTGCCACTGACGTTTCGGATGACAATTAACCAGAACGCGCGATTTCTTGGCTTTGTCACTTACACCTTATCAAATGTAACATCTATTAATTTGACAAATAGCCAATCATAGGGCCGTATCTAAATTACAGTCATTAGTTGCTAATTTCAACACAACAGTGCTGTTTCAGTTTGGGCGCATTGGAAGTATAACATCAATAACTTTAGATAGAGCAGCACGAGCAAGCGATAGGCCATACATTACAGCGCGTTGGTGAAGAAAGAGCTCCGAATACGTCGAGACCTAACACTTTAAAGATGCAACATTGCGAGTGGACCCGAGCTATGCCTGGTTATCCCTCATACAACTCGTCGCCATTTTTTATCGATGATATTCTAAACTCAAGCGCTGGAAGACCTCAGCCTACTCTCTGCACTTCGACAATGTGTGAGACTCCCAAACCACACTGCCTCTCGCCGCCATTTCACTTACCAGCACCGCGAAACTACAGCAGCATTGCCAGTCCGTTCACACCGTATGCACGAGGACCGCTCGCGTTTCAGGCCCCGTCAATCCCAAGCGTTTACGAAGCTTACAATGACCACAGTAAGTACTATACTCGAGCTCCCACTAATTAGCTTTTGCATCCTTTACTTTCACCTCTTGGTGTGAGTGAGAGTTACTTTACTTTTATCATTATAGCAGTAAGTTGTCATTTTGTATAATAAGATGAGCATGTACCAAGCTTTTATAGAGTTTGATGGGTGTTTGTAAGCTTTTGAAAGTTTTGATGCAAAGTTTACCGCAGTTCGTTTTGCTGCTGTGAAGTAAGTGTTAAGACTGATTAGATGACTAGTCGAGAGTGTTGCTTTGAGTGGGAGAGAATGTGTCCAAAATCCCCTAATCCATTTCCCCTTTGGTTGTAGAGAGTACTGTCTACTGAGTTGTCGTTTTGCAAATTATCCAGCTAAACAGCGTGATTTTCTGGGTTAAAACGTTGCCTTCACTCTTGAGGTCTGCACTCTCAAAACCTTCCGTGTCATATTTGCCTGCCGAAGTATTGCCTAGAAACACTAGCTGACTAAGTGATGGGAAGCCAAGGTCGGATTCTTTGAGATTATCCTTCCTTGCATAGAAACTTGAAATGAATTTAACACCTTAACATTGTGGCTTTTAGGCTAAATAAAACATGCTTACCGACGGAAGTACGTCCCAAAATCTGCATCTTGGTAACCCAACTTGCACTTGCCCTGTGGTGTCTCGGCTTTCCGTTCCGAACCCAGACCAAACTTACCAATCTTTTCAATTATTCGTCAGGTGCGTGGAACCTCTTTCTGCCAAAGCCGCAGAAGAAGAAAGGAGGGCAAGTTCGATTCTCCAATGAGCAAACCATGGAACTGGAAAAGATCTTCGAAAATCAAAAGTACTTATCGCCACCCGAACGCAAACAGCTCTCCAAGGTTCTTGGTCTCACCGAACGGCAAGTTAAAACCTGGTTCCAAAACCGCAGAGCAAAATGGAGGAGATTTAAGCAGGAAACACAAGGCGAGAAAGCGGAGAGATTAGAGGCTGAGTCATCAGCGGGGAAAACACCAGAACTGTGCAGAAGAGACTCTGTTGTTTCGACAGCACAAGATTTGACCATAAACCGGGGACACGAAGTTGCAAAGTCAACTTTATATCAGTGACACTGGAGCTCTGATAATTGCGTATAGAAAAAAATTCTTCGTGAAACTGTGTATATAAAACCTCCACGAGAAAGCATACGTGATAATTAAGGAGGCAATTTCAGACGTATTTCGTGTGAATACTGAATGGCCTTTGGCTGGCAACAAAAGTACAAGACAGATGAACGGGGGACTCCTGAACTGACCTGAGAGTTGAGTTAGTCAGCCTAGACAAAAATTGTAAAAGACTCTTTGATTCAAATTGTAGCTTTGCCAGTAGCTCAGAGAATTCAATTAAGAGAGAAAAAGAAACAGATTATGTGTAATCGTTGACTGCTAAATTGTTTAAAAATCTTCGCAAGGTCAATGAGATGTATTTAATCGCTCCGTCCATAGTTATCATCGTCTCTCGTCTCCGCTCGGCGTGTGAGGCTGATGTGCTCTGTATAATATAACTGTAACAAGCAATAGATGACTTTGTAAATTCAGCCTGTAATTGCAATGGTGATTGTGCTAAGAATCTGGTACTTTATTTAATACGTCAAGTTAAGTTTCATGCTTTACTTTAGTTCCTTCGAGCTTGTAGAAAATCATCCGCTTAACCTCTGCATTAAAAGATTTCTGGTCTATTTTTTGTTTTCGAGTTCAGCCTTTTGGAGCATTGTATTACGTGCTGCTTGAGACATCCATTTGATTTGCAATTAATGACTTTTACGAAAAATAAACTGTGGCAAACAACACTCAACGGCCTCAAATACGCTCTATCTTTTAATCAGAATCTGAGCGCAAAACTCCATAAAAGCCCCATTTACGGGTAGATTTCACAGAATAACTCCCATCAAGCTGTTGTTTCAGTGTAGTTTAGTTATAATTCCTCGGATATTTTTGGCTCGATGTGAAGGGTCTAATGACAAAGAGATAATTACTTGGGCTGATCTTTGACATATGCTATGAGAGAGATTGACACACTCTTTCCCCCAATTGCAGGTTACACGAAGCTTATTACAGTTTTAATTGCTCTATTGGAAGGTGCGTGCACGTTACGTTCTTTAGAGTGCGATACAATTAATTTTAGGGTGATTTGGAATCGGGGAACAACTAACCACCGAAGGCTAGTGATTGTTTGTATACCTTTCCCGGACTTTATTCATCTATTGAGACGAACAACCTCACGTAGGTTGGCAGGGCCCATTAACAAGAGCCTAATTGCTACTGTGTCAGTTGGAGAAAATTATTTGTTTATATAGTGGCGACACACTGACTCAGAGCGAGATTGTGAGCACACAAATCCCCAAACCACAAACTAACGCCTTTTGATGTTTCCATTTCGTATAAGTTGTAATCTGCCTTGGTTCTTTCCTCGCAGATACTTTGGATTCATGATGATTTTATTGACTTCAAAAACATTTATTGAAGCAATTTCGTATTCAAGAAGGTGTGAGCTGGTAGATCGCAATAAAAACAGAACAAAAACATCCCATTCATCATGGCACAAAGGAGTGTTTTAGACCCAACATGTGAAATGCCTAGAAGCTTTTTGTTAGTTTGCAGAAGCTTCCAATCGCTAATTATTATTGCTGTTTTAGTTAATAAAAAGTTCAATGCTTCGTGGGAGAGTTTACACTACCAGTCAAAAACACAGAGCAATAGAACGCTAAATTTTTCTGTCTTGTTTTAGCACTTTACTTTTGGGCTTTTGTGTAAATTAATCCCTGACTGAGCAGTATTTTTATCAGCCACCACCAAGAAACCTTCTTAGCTATATATAATACAAGTATCGAATGAATATGGAGGATTGAATTTTTATGGATAGTTACAAAAATAAAAGGCGATTTCTCACCAAGAAAGAGAATATAAAAAGTTTGGTAAGGAGAAAAAATATTGATTTGTACTGTGCCACTATTGACCAGCAAGGGCGGTAATCAAAAGTAATTACTAATGAATGTGCAAAATTGGGTATTTAGGAAATTAGGTTTGATTCTTACAGAGCAAACAGGATTATCGTGTGTATGACATCTAGACTGTGATCCGGCTTTTGCCAAGTCATAAATCTTCTAAGACTTTGCATTCGTTTATCACTTGAAATGATACAGTTTGTTTTAATGAAGTATTCTTTTTGCGAAAGACACAAATGAAAGGTTTGAGCCGTGTCAGTCATTAGAATTTTAGAGATAAGTCATTCACATGGCTTGCGATCTGTTTGAACGCTCGCGTATTGGGTGGCAAACTTTGGCACTTTCTATTGCAAACTGCCTCGGGATGTGTTAGTTTATTGAAACGCTTTCCGGCTCTGATCGCTTATGATTTGACACCAATTAAATGCCAGCTGTTTGCTTCTAATAGAATGTAAAATTCTCCAAAAGGTCTATGATGGCGCACTTGGCTTTCGCTAAAAAGTGACTGCTTTCTTTTTCGTAATAAATTAAATGTGCAACACACGCGCGTACTCACACGCAAAAGTCGATAACAAAGGCCGAAAGAGTTTTATTGATGTCAACAGAATATATATAACTACAACAGTATAGTTCAAGACAAACAAAGCAGTAATGTCGTCAACAATTACTAAAAGATACCGTAAAACTGAAAATAGTATGTCTAACTGAACTATCTGACAGTTTTACACTGTTTTGAAGATTGTCAAATGTGGTTCAATCAAAAGCGATCACAGTGAATACATTTGTGCGTTTAGTGAAATTACATCCAGAGATTTCACGTTTCCTGGCAATTCAGTAATGGACATATTGTTTTTCATAGAAATTAATGCCAATTTATGCTATATCGTATATTCGGTAGAATACCAACTTAACTTTCGTATCAGATTTTCATGATAGAAATGCGTTTCCTTCACTGGTACGTTTAAGACTGAATTATAGTTCCCGGTCTGTGAGTTAATTTTTTTTTCCAGTTAGAAAGTTAGTTCTCTTATCACTTCAGCCGAGAAAAGTTACACAGAGTTTTACATGTAAAACGCGAATCTGAGAATATGTAAGTTTATCCATATATGAAACGCACAATCAAACTGATATTTTGCTTGTTCAAATCCTTGAAAGACTTCTAATTCTAAGTGATATACTCTCTCGGTACAACTGAAAATCTCTCATTTGATACTACTCGACAACCATAATTTACATACTATTGTGAAAACCAGTTCTTTAAAGCAAGTAAAAAAACTCAATAGTTTTCAAGTACCTCAGTCTATAAAATCGTCATTTTCGTAAAACTGAATTAAGTTGAACAAATCATTCTATGCAAAGTGATACGAGGTGAAAGAGTTTTGGGCACTAAAACTGGTGAATCCTCGGACTCTGTGAGTGGTGAGTGGTTTCTCTTTGCATATTTGTGCGAACTGTCTTGCCAGGAAAAAGAAGCAAACTGATAAAGCAAACTGATAGGAGCAAATGTCTACATGCAAAAACAACTGATCAATAATTGGATCGCCGTCTTGGAGTACATGTACTCTAGCTAGTTCACAACCAAAGTGCTGCTTGTAATTTCTTTCTCCACTGATACTGTGGCTTGGCCGAAATACCCAAGTAGTATGACAGTCTTGTTGCTGTAAAGACTCCTTTCGCGCAGCACATTTTCACATTTATATCCAGTTTCGTATCAGCTTTCTCTTAATATCTTTAGATGCTTACAGGGTCAGGTTATCACACTCACGACCAACCCGGATAGTTATAATAACGGCTCTTTTCTGCAATATTCTCATTGGGTTTCCTGTTCCTGTTTGAGCTATTACGGGTTTCCTTTTTACACTTCTAGAAGGATTTACAGGATTAAAACTGAACTAATACACCCGGTGAAACTCGATTAAGTAGTATATCGGTGTCGGTGATTTCGTCTTGCCCTCTATAATCCGGCTGTTAGGTCAATGGAGCTATAATGTCTAAACTATAGGCTGCCAGTGTTCAAAGCTCAACTACTGCAACTTTTAAGCAAACTCCGGTTCTGTCGGTGTTGTGTTACATGTCAGTTCAGTAAGATGTCCTAACTTTCGAATTTGTTATCAAAAAGAAGATTAGAAACGCCTTGTATTACCCATGCAGTGTCTCTTTAAAACTATCCTAACATTTGAGGCAGTTGAGAACGATCCATCACGAACATGGTCATCCATGATTTTTCATCTTTTGAAGAGAATAATCTCGTTTTTCACTGCCACTGGTACATATAGCAACTGTCTGAATTTGTTCTGTATCTCTTGGAGAACTGAGAAGTATTTTGGAGTTTGGTCATTGTTAAAGTTGTTTCAGTTAAAATTGCATGTCCTTGATCACTTTGTATTATGCAGATGCAGAAAAACTTCGTAACTGATTTTGCCATTGGACATTTTCAAACTTGAGAAAAAGAGAAATGTGTTGTGATAATGCACCACAAAAGTATCATCATCATCATTATTATATGGGAAAAGAGGGAAACTCTAAATACGTTCATAAAGTTTGTGGGGTTTGAATGTAAACTTTAAAGCATTTTATTTTCTGCCGACTAACAGTCATGCATTTTTCTGACAAAGGCCAGACTTTTGTTGAATTGAGTAAAGAACATATGATGCCCGCATGCATTTTGCAGTGAGCTCGGTGTTAAAATGTAAAAGTTTAAAAGACAAAAGGTTTTGGGTAAATTATGTTTGTAGACCAAATAAAAATCCTACAAGCTCTTGCAATTTTATTCAACTGAGTTGCAAATTCAGTTGAAACACTTCTCGGTCGTTTTGTAGGGGCTTGATGAATATGCATCAGATTGAATGTTGTTCATCCACTGAAGTGATGTTTCTGGAGGTAAACAACAGCAGACATAATTCGATTAGCAGAGATTTTTAGTTAAGGAGTGCTTGTAGGTTTATGTGCCAGGCTTAGACTAAACGTTTGCTAAGCTAGATGTCGAACATTCTCTCAATTTTATGGTCACGGATCTCTCGTAATTCTCTGTTAGGAGTTACAGCAGGAAGACATGTTAAAAACGCAGAGACAGCTCCATTGCTTGTCAGTTTCAACTCACACGATCGGCCAAACTAATGTTCACCCAAAACCAAAAGCTGATCTAAACTTCGTATACTGGACTTAAAAAACTTCCTCCGGCGATAGTCAAGACAATTAGCATAACATCAACTATACTTTCAGTGATTTATGACATTAACTGAATTCGAACAAAACTTTAAACATCACTACAGGCTCAGTATAACAACATTGTTATCAGTTCCAGTTGCCCATATCGCGGATACACCTCAGATGTGCAATAACCTTTGTCTTTTACCACCTTCGTTGGCAAACTAAAGGCTCATTGTTTCCTCATACTGTACTACGATAATACCAGTTGTTTATTATTTGCCTCATCAGTTTCACGAGAAAGCGAAAAGACTGAACTAGAGATATCTGAAGTAAAGTGGGAGTACAAATATTGCATTTGTACACTAGAAATTGGGACTGATATATAGCTTCAATGATTTTGTGCTTCTTATAACTGATTAAGAAGAATAACAGTATCAAGCTGCATTGAACCTACACAAAATAAGAAATTTCGTCTTGGGATTAAAGATGAAAACGTGGTAAAGCGGACAAAAGAAGGATTGGAGGAAACTATATATTTTGTAACTTCCTGTACCAAAACAAAAATCGTCACTAAAATGTGAAGCCAATTGCAAGTTGTCCCTTGGAATGAGTCAAATTAAGATTTGACTATAGGATGAATCACAGTTTAGAAAAAACACATTCGCTTTAATTTGAAATACTCCAGGTTATATATAGACAAACTAGAAAAAAATAGAGAATGAACTGTTGCAAATCAGTGACTGGATGTTCTGAACCGCGGAGAAGGAAAATCTGGTAAAATGTACATAGTAATGATGCATGATTTGACATTGAGCATGTAAACCAACAAGTTTCGCTGCTTCTTATTTTGGCATTCGTGATGTAAATATCGTTTCAAGAAAGGTGCAACTATTTCACACTAGAATATCGGCTTGTCTTTCACTTTACACTTTTAGTGGTTCATGATGCTTTTCCATTTCAATGGAAAACGGTAATAGGCGTGTTTCAAGAATATTATGATGTTGCATAAGCCTTGTGACAAAATGTCAAAGCATGCATGATAACAACCAGGTCTTACAACGCAGCCTTAGGAATATGATTTGCACAAGAAAAGGCTTCTGACTTCAGTGTTATTTTTCAAAATTATTTTTAAGTTGCCATTTCTTTTCTAAACAAAGTTACAACTCTTGTAATGCCTTTTCATCAATTGGATGACAAAATTATTACTGATTTGCAAAAAACTCTAAGCAGTGTGAGCCAATTTGCTGTAGCTAAATATTTATGCCAACACCCTGAAACTCCGCAGCTGAACATCAGTTATAAAGTTCCTCAAGCTCTCCTGCATATTCTCATGATCAGTGAAATTACTGACTGACAAAGGTTTTGTTTATAAAATAGTGGACGTAAATGGAATGGATCCCTAAAAAACGAATTAGTGTAGAACCAAAGTTGGCAGGTCAACCAAAGTTTTTTCGAGTATTTTTAGTTGAAATTGTATCTGATATTACAATCAAAGCATTAGTTTAGTGACTTCAAATATACTTAACTACGTGTAATACTTAGGTTAAACTACTTGGGTACATTGTTGGAGTTTTATTTAACGATCCTCTGGCAATTTCCCCGTACCTTCGTCAGTATATACGCAGAAACGAGTCTGTCTTACTTCCTGCAGAAAGGTTTCTAACTGAGCTTATATATGTACGGAACTCCATCATTAGCTGGGATGAGCAAGATCATAAAGAGAGCGAACCTTTTTATATATTATAATATACTAGAGTAGCCCTTACTTCAAATAGTTACCTGCATGTTTCGGATTTCTTGAAACTCTCAAACTAAAACAAAGCAAACTAAGTCTTCAATTTTCTTCAGATAAATTGCTTAACTATTAAGTTGTAGTTGTCAATATTCTTAGTGCAGGAGTGAGTCAACAATCTAAATTCCGCAAACACTGACTGTAGACTTGATCTCACAAACCGCAGATATTGCGATCGCTTGACGCCTTAAGCTTAATTGCGCAAGCTGATAAAAGTTAGTGTAGTGTTTGTGGTAGATAGGTTTAGCGAAAAAGGTAGAATGCTAAATTGCTTAAAGTCTGATACAAACTCCTCGCTTTCGATCAACGCCCAAGAAGGGAAACGAAGGAATGCGTCACACATCAGATATAAGCGCGACGTAAACACTCCAAAAGAGACAGGTGTTTGGCCCATCACGGGCCCTCTTCCATTCAAGCCCCTCCCGCCAGTCAAACCGTACCTCGCGCGGCCTTGAATTGGCCCCGCCGTGTTAATACTTTTGTCTCCGAGATCTCTTCACTGATACTACATTTCGGTAATTTGTCTAATTTCCTCCTCAATGCACTGACAAGTATTCTTTGTTATTTGGCGATAATCATGTCGATATGCTTTGAAAGATGCAGTGTGCCTCGTGCAAAGACACACTCCAACGCGGCATATATAGCTCGTACTCTGAGCTAACGATTGGATATGCAATTGCATTGGAAGGTTCGTCGATTTTGCTCATTCAGCGACAGTAATAGCTCAACTAGTTTCTGTGCGTTTAATTCTGTGCTACATATTGTAAAAATTACTGTTATGTGAAATTCTCGTATGCGAAAAAGAGAAGCACTTCACATTTCACAAGTTTCTTCTATAACTCTGTTGTCCTTGTTTCTCACCCTCCTTCTTGTTCTCCTAGCTTTTGAAAAATCACAGTCCAGCACCAGAGCACAAAAGTACTATATGTTAAGGTTTGCAGTTTACAGCCATAAAAATGCCCTTCAAAACTGTTCCTCATTCTTCACCTCCCGACTGTCCTTTCGAAACCAAATTTCGTTGACCCAGTTAACGGATTAGCTGCCGGCCACAAGTTTGCGATAGTGCTCAGGATATCAGGAAACGAGACTTGGATTATAAAAGCAAATATAATTTATACGGGGTATTGGCGCGAGTATGAACCAGTTCTTAAAAATTTACAACTATGAAAATTTCAAATGACATCCGACTCATTAATGAACAGTAAAACCATATACTCGCTGACATAAATTTTGTTGTATTTTGTAACAAATGTTTCAATATAAAGTGGTTTCACTAATAAATGCATGTAGTGCATGTATTTGTAAAACACTGCACGTCGGGGCTTTTCAAAAATATGCCTTGAACATTCCTTAGAAAGTCGATAATGATTCAACTTATTCACATAGTTTCATACTCAATTCCGTTTCTTCTACGGTTTTAACTCTGTGGTCCGGCAACACATAACGTTCTAGGTCACAGAACGTCTATTAGATAATATATTCCTGTTTATTACTTGTATCAGTGAACGTGACTAAGTGTCTTTTGTACTGATTCGAGCAGATGTTTCTGTCCTTTATTAGAAATACACGAAGTGAACTACAGTATAAGGTAGACTAGAACTTCTACTGAAAGTAGAACATATAACTAATATAACATATACTAATCTTTACAGAACTCGGTATATTTCCATAGACTATGCTAAAGTGTTTAAGCAGAGAAAGTTCTATACTGAAGTTTTTAAAAAAAGTAAAATGATGGACAAACATGTGGACAATGTAACACTGATTGTCAACGTAATTACCTGCATGAATCTAAAATAAGACATGTTATTTTCTAAACTTCTCCTTCATTTTATGTAGTGACTCACTGAAGACGAAGAAATTCTTTCTATTCCTTCGCTCTTATACAACGCACTAAACATACCTTACACATGCAACTACCATGTTCTATCAAATGGAACAACTTACCCCCTAACAAACGATATGCTGTTAAAGCAACGTGACGAAACACATATTGCTTAATACTGTTACAATGTTTCAGGTAATTGTTGCAAATCGTTGTCAGTGTGAGAGTGTTAACGCAGGTGAATGAGGATAATGGACCCGCTGAGGTTTTCAAGAGCACCCACATGGCAGCCGGAGTGGCTCATCAATTCGGTAAACATTTCGTGCAGTGGAAGGAGGTCTTAATGTTTACTCCTTGGTGCCATGTAGGCGAGGAGTCTGTGTGTTCTGCTAGTATTATCATATACAGGAAATGTAGATATTTAGAATCACTTCACATGGCTTCCATGCAGGAAGGTTGAATTAACCAGTGCTATCATGGATTTCATACGGTTACGTATTATCAAACCTTAGCTTTATCAGCGACTGTTGTCGACACAGAAGCCAAAGTTATAAGTTGAATGTATGAGGCTTGCACTATGGGTCAGACAAGCCGGAAGTAGAGGAACCAACTTTATACTCGCTGACAACCATTAAAGGCAAAATTGGCGATAAGGAAGGGACAATGAGGAGCTTTATTTGTAATAGTTGCCACAGCTAATTGGTCTAAATTGGAGTGAAAATATTTATAATTCGATATATTATTAGTGTTGGCATCACCTGGAAACAATGACAGCCAAAAGTGCAAAATTAAACTGATGCTGGTGGAATTCTGATCGTCATTGAACAAAAAATACCTTTTAAAACACGGAAACGACCGACTAAGGCTGCATTCGATAAACCGGAATAGGAATGTATTCAGGAAGATTCAGTCTAAGTAAACTAAACAACAACTGAGAAGGATTATCCGAATTAAGGATAAAAATGATCTCAAAACACACAGCTTGTTTTGTGTATTTGGAAGGAAGCACATTTCTCAATTGAAAGGATCAAAGCTTATATTCCACATACATGGTCAATCGAATACAGTACACCTTAACGGCTTAAGTCCGAGACGCTTCAGTATAGTAAAACGAGCAGCGGGAGCCAATGAATTTCTTATCGATAACAACTGATCTACAACGACCAGCGTTGAGCCTAACCTGAAAGGACTTTAGCACGGTTTTCTTTTTGAATGGTCGTAGGAGTTTGCAATTACGTTGTAACTACGTCGAATGATGGGACAGTGAAATTTCAGTGCACATTTTCGTCACTGTGCAAGTCTTCCAAAGAAATTTATAAGCAAAACAATGGTGTAAGTTATGAAGAGATATCCGAAGGTGTTTAAGATTTGTCAATCACGTCCCTTTTCTTGAAACGTTTGTTTGCGTTTTCGTTGAGACACTTACAACAATAACACACAATTTTGTTACATTTACAAAAGTAAACAATAAGACAAAATAGATTAAAACAATGAATCAACACAAGGTGCATTGCAAATACTGCAATCTGATTGGTAACACTACTCACTGCCTAATATCTCTATATTTCGCATAAATGTACCGTGGTCCATAAATCTGATTGGTTCTCTCGATGTTGTATATTATAGCTGATAGACAATGATGTGTATAATTGGTGTGTCTGAATTGTTGCAATTAAAATATATTATTTTTTTGTGAACAGGTTACGGTATACTTGTACTAAAACAGTTAAAACACTTGTTATTGTTTTCTAATAGCGAATAGTCAACTCAGTGGACTTCGCCCAGCTCATTGACTATGAAACCTCGTCCCGGGATCTTCTCGGTATTTTTCAAAATGGTGGCTTCCCTTGATGGACTATGTACGCATGCTAAAAACATACAAAATGGCGGCATCTTGTTATCGAGGAAGAGACTGTTATAGAACCTTGAACAATCTGTCGTTTTGAGACATGTCTTATTTGTAGAGACTATTTCACAAACTTCTTTCCGTTGATTTAAATCTGTGGGTCTTGGTTTGACAACGAAATCAACATGGTTGAACATGGTTGAACATATACTCACATGAAATCAGTTAAAAAAATTTACAGTGGAAATAATGGTCCTATCAATTAGCAATAAATAGGTATCTGTAGTGCACTCTGCAGGTGAATAAAATCAATGTAATTCAATAACTAAACCCAAAATTAGTTTTTTTGTGACCACAAACTCTTGCGTTTTGTTTTGCTACTAGCAGTCATAACAACAGAATGAACGCATATATATATATATTATGTCCAGAACATTTTAGACATGTTTTGCTAAATGTTAGGCAGTTACCTTAGTAAATAATTTTTGCATTATTAAGGCCAGGGTACACCTGAAATTTTTTTTTCCCAAAGAATACATTTGCTTGAAAAGGAAATAACATCTTCAGATTTGTTGCCCCTGATGGAGGTAAAAAAATCACTAATTGGTCTAATTGTCACCATGGCAACCAAATGGGGTCTCATTTCTCTACTTTTTTGGTGGTCTCATTCAAGAAAAGATAAGTCGAGCAGATTAGAGAGAAAAATGGCGAAAACGGCGTGAGACAGATTGCCA
>JAOEHT020430857.1:0-17210 GCA_025448195.2 Parazoanthus atlanticus | reverse complement strand
TTTGAACCAGTTTGAAAAATTTAAACTGGTTTGAAAATTTCAAACCACAGGTTAAATTCAAACCATAACATATATATACAAAAAACATACACACATATACATACACTTGCAAAATAATGTTTAAAAAGCTATAATTATATTAATCTACATATAAGATCTACATAATTTTTAGATTGTAGATCAATGCTGCTGAAATTTATAATGTTCCTACAGTTCCTCAATAGTCCTTATAAAAATTCACAGTAAGATGTTTAAATTGTACAATGTATTAATAATCTGCTTTTGTTTATAGGTCGCCCTTTGTCAGGAGTGTATTGATTGGGCCAAGCAGGAGAGAAGAACGTTCCTGAGACAGGCTCTTGAGGTATGTCAGCTACAATCCTTTGAGGTGGCTCCCTTCAGTACATAGATGCAGTTTAGAATAACAAAGGGGAAGGCTTAACAGAAGAAGTATATTTTGTAGGTTTTTAAAGGCTACAGGGTGTACAGGACTTAAAATTTTATGGGAAACACATTTTGGGTTCCAGGCCCAGGGCTCCTTGGAACTTATCGGTTAACTATTTATTCATATGGAGCAAGTTCCCTGCCATCTTGGCAGTTCATCCCAATATGCTTTTCACACTTGAAAATTCAAGCAATGCACTCTGGGATGGCAGAGTTACATGTACAAGATGACAATCGAACAACAGAAACATGTTCGAAAAGAAACATTAGACAGGGCCTCTGACAGGATGTGGTGGTGCGGAATCACATCCTACAATAAAATTTGCATCCACCACATCCTGAGAGCATTTACACGTAACTTTGAAAATTATCAAGAATTATGGACTGAGACATAAATTCCTTCGTTACATAGTTCGCAATTTTTCCTCTGTGAAATAATGAAAACATCAAACGAAATGCTCACAAAAAGAAAAGGCTTACTTCAGCCTTGTTCGACCTCAGCTAGAGTATTGCAGCAGCATTTGGGATCCAAGAAGAGGAGTCGAAAACAATGGTGGCCATAAGATTGAGATGGTCCATCACAGAGCTGCGAGGTGGACTATGGCAAGATACGGTCCAAAAGCAAGTGTAACCACTATGTTGAGCAAACTTGGCTGGTGCACCCTAGAACAGAGGCATTGTGATTCACATCTAGCCTTGTTATTCAAAATTACCCATGGCCTTACGGCAGTGTCACACTGATCAGCTTCGCCCTCCAATCAGAACATCGAGCAAGAAATTATACACCAGGAGTTCATCTCGGAACATGCATGAAAAATCCTTTAAGCCACTGTCTTGCAAAACTACTTCTCATCGCCTGTCCTTCCCTCGAACAATATCTCAATGGAACAATTTCCCCTCTGATGTATTTATTAACTGTACCTCTTCTGATGAATTCCGCATTCGCATTTCTTCCCTTAATCATCTGCCTGTTCATTAATTGTTTCTTTTTCTGTGACCACCACTCCTCTTGAGAGGGGTAGCTGTATAGGAAAATAAAATAAAATAAACCTGAGGAAAACACGCTTCGTTCATTCATTTCTACTTTCACAATTTTGTTCCACCAGGCATTCCTTGCATCAGTTGATTCTTGCCTGGGCTCCATTGTAACTATAGCGTTGATTTTAATTGGATGAAAACTTGTTTTCCTCAGCCAATTATTTTTAATGTTATACTAAAATCTGTCTGTGCCTTATTTTTTGCAGCAAACTGAAATTTCTTGTTGTTTTCTGTAATACATGTACTCAGTTTACCATGGAAAAATTTGTTGTAAAAGAGAAGAAAAAAGATCCCAAATTGGCTGTTAACACAACTGCACATGATCGAGCAAGAAATTATACACCAGGAGTGCTTCATAACAGTTGTCATGCTCATTTTCGATCGACTGGCCAATCGTGTTCACAAATTTTCCAGCTGAGTTTTTTGTCTTTGTCTAACAAAAAGGGCTCGT
The DNA here is from genome assembly GCA_025448195.2 of Parazoanthus atlanticus. Lineage (NCBI taxonomy): Eukaryota > Metazoa > Cnidaria > Anthozoa > Zoantharia > Parazoanthidae > Parazoanthus > Parazoanthus atlanticus. Next base: position 15,277 of record JAOEHT020430857.1, on the reverse strand, counting down.
CTTACTAATTTTAGAAACCCAAAAAGCAAGAGTAAACCTAAGAAGAGAGATGGGCGCTGAGGAAATCAGAAGGGCATTCGTAAAAAACAGAAGGGCATTTGCAAAAAACAGAAGGGCGCTGGAAAAAACAAAAGGGTACACTGCCCTTTTGTTTTGCCGGTACAGCACCTATTTGTTTTGTCCTGGTGATGTGGGAATGTGAGTGATCGTCATCTTATTTTGTCAAAAACGAGCTGCTGCTGCTGATAAGAATAATATCATATCAATTGATTACAGTGAAGTAAAATTCCTTTAGGAGCAATTTTATAGATACTTTGATTTCTTCATAATTTGTTATTTTTTCCATGTAATTGACCAATTCTTCCACGTAATTTGCGATTTTTTTCCGCATTCTGTCAGAGGCACTGTTTAGAAAACTAATCTTGCTTGCTGCAGATTAGAGCAGACAAAGTTTGCATTTTTTATATCATGAAATTGTTATTCTTATGATTGCAAACAAACTTTCAGTTCCATAATTTTCCAGTACGGTAACAATACGTTACCAGAAACAATCGTTACAGTGAAATCCTGCAGCCTGTATTTAATTGCAATTGCTTCTTGTTTGGTTTGCTGATTCTTCAAAATACTAGTTTTTTCAGGTGTTATTGATCAGTGTCACTGTAGGTGAAATAAAACTGTTGAACAGTTGATAATAATTTATATCAATAAGACAGTGCCACACATCTCAAGACAATAGTATAACACAGAATGACATAGTAGGACTGAAGAAAAGTGTTGAGAGAAAATGAGGCAAAGCTGAGTTTTCTCTTTGCTTTTCGAACTAAGGCCACACCAATTTTATTTCTTGTTTACGAACCCGGTGGTTCCGTAACTGAAATGCAAAAAAAAAGTTTTTCAACAAAAGAAAAATTGAAGCAATAATGTAATTTGTATTAATTCAAAGAGATGGATTTTCTCGTTTAATTTATGAAATGTTTTAAATTACATATATACCATATTTACTCGTGTATAATGCGCACTTTTTTCCGCAAATTTTGCTTTCGAAATCGAGATGTGCATTATACACGGAACCTTTTGTTTTCATACAAAGTAATTTTCACATTACACAACAAAAAATACAAAGTTGAACAACTTCCAATTTTATGTAACATATTTAGCATGACAGCAAATGAAGACAAACGTTTGCCTACATGTAGTTTCAGCTTGATCTACATGTACATTGTACATGTATCTCTTTAGTCCATGACTATGGATATATTTGAGTTTGAATCACAGGCAAGAGTCACAGCATCTCGCAGGTTTACGATCGTGATTGAAAATCTGTTGCATTTTCTCGAGTATTCCGATGGCAAAATAATTTATGTGAAGAACTTTCCTTTAGGCTTTGTAGAAGTTTGATGTACTCATTTATCTTCTGGTTTCTTACACAAATGTAGAATGATTTGACTGAGAAAAAAGATTGTGCAAATACTCCCCGCCATCTTGAATCTTCTCACGTGTTTAAATGTAATTCGTTCCAGGTCTTTCCATTCGTGAAATGTTACAGGTGTCGTTGATTGTACTGCAGTAAACAACAAGAAAAAAGAAGAAAACATAAAATGTTTGCCTAAATGCAAAGTTGGGGATTTTGATTTCAACTGATGTTTGATTTCTGTTTTCTTGCAGGCCAGGCTCATAGGATTGTACTATGAAACGAAGAACTACACAGAGGCTTTGAAAACAGGTATCAATTATTAAAATGCAAATATTTTGATTGTGATACATGTAACAGGTGTGTGACTGTATAATAATTATAGATCTATGTAATTCTTATTATGAGAACACAATAAGAGCATATTTCAGTCGTATGAGGCTACAATAATTAATAAATTATACAGTACATGGGATTGTGTAAAAATAAGTCATGGAATTTTGAATTTCTTGCATGTCTTCCCAAACTTTTTCAAAATATGATATAAGAAACTGCTAAAACTGCTCCTGTTACCAGGTGATTGCACGTGTAAATTATAAAATATATTATATACTGTTGCTATCATGGTTAAAAATTTAAGATTAAAAATCTTTTGAGTGTCCCAACATTTCGGCTGGCCTCAAGCCTTCATCTGGAGAAAATGATAAGAAAAAAGTTCAGTAAAACACATTTAAAATTCTATTTCCTTGTCCACAAGGCTAAATATTCAAGAACTCTTGTGCTTGAGGGCAAAATGTAAGTATTCCAACAGGAGCTTCATGCATGAGGTCAGCCGAAATGCTGGGGCACTCAAAATATATCATTAGCCAGAGTAACAATATAATAAATAAATTAAATCTATTTTATATTTTACACATATAAGAACTGTTTGGTCTCAGTCTCGGGTATCGGCATTGCAACATATCTCAGAATTCATAATTTGCTGTGTAACCCCTTATATAGTACATGATTTTACAGTATTTTTTTTATTAAAAGGCTCCAAATTACTGAAAGAACTGAAGAAGCTGGATGATAAAGCCCTTCTTGTTGAAGTTCAACTACTGGAGAGTAAAGTTTACCATGCTCTTTCAAATGTTCCAAAATCCAGGTGAGTTCGGAATCTACTAAGTTGTTCCATTTCTTGTTCAATGTCAAACACCCCAAACTTGCTCTAGCACCCCTCAGAGACTCGTGATGAACACTCCTCAAAGCAGATTTCTATGACCTTATTTACTGGTAACCGTAACAAATCTGTTATCATCAAAAAGTTCTTTGTTTTGTTACTGAACTATTTGTTTAATTTATTATAATTTGTTACTATTTTAATTTACCTGCAGAGCTGCTCTGACATCAGCCAGAACAACTGCGAATGGTATCTACTGCCCACCCAAGCTCCAAGCAGCACTTGACATGATGTCAGGTAAGTCGAATATCCTGTGTTCTTTATTTCTTCACAAACTTATGTGTAATCTGGTGTGAGTACTGCAAGTTATGTTATTTGTATGTAAATTTCTGTGAGTGCCTACATGTACTTCAGGCATACTTCTTGGGGGGGGGTGTCTACAGGTACATGTTCTAAATCGCTCCCTAATCAAGGGGTCGAAAATATTAATGAACTTCCGGTTTCAATTAAATCCCTTACCCCATTAAGTTATGTTCTGATGCTGTATAATATATTTTTATTTTTCCAAGCCCTGTCAATAAGAACATGAACTAGTAAAGACTGATATTAAAAACTCCTTGTTTTACTGACATCTGTCCCTTTAACCCCTAGCGAACTGATACCTAGGCTCCCTTGAGGGAGGCTCCCGGAGGCAAGTTTGCTTGGTTTTACCCCCCACCCCTCTAGAAATAGCAGTTTAAGCCCATGTAGTCCATTTTAAAACATTTTGGTTCCTGAGATGCTCCCTGACCCCTTAGAATTTCCAATTTCCTCTGCATCTAGGAAATGAGATTCTAGCTGTTTGCAAAGCAGATCTTGTATCTCTTCCTGTTTTCTCCTACTTGTGCAGGTATTCTACATGCTGAGGAGAAAGACTTCAAGACTGCATATTCTTACTTCTATGAAGCCTTTGAGGTACGTGTATATAATGGACTGAGAACCGAGTTCACTTTTGAGGGTCCGGACTAGGAAAGAAACTGAGAAATCCATTTCTTCCTCTACAATATGCATTTGTGTCATTGGCATAAAACAGTGATTTTAATCACAAATTGAGCAAGAAGATGCTCCTTGAAATGTTGAAACAGCAGAATAATCGGCCAGTTTTCTGTATTTTATGGCCACTTAAAGGAATGTTCAGTTTACAGTGTAATTGGATAATCATGCAAGAAACAATAAGCCACACCATCACACAAAACCTTACCATCCGGAAACAAACTTACTCCTTTGTGGCTGTTTAAGCAACAAGAGACAATAGAACAACTGCAATGGCGTCTTTACTGTATATGTAGTTTTATAGACCTTTCTAACCTAAATTTGCCCTTATTGGAATAGTGTTGTGTAGAAAGGAAGTTAAGTGTTGTAAGACAGCAGCACTGGAAATGGAGGTTAAGAGTAGGGTTAGTAGAAGGGACGGGGTGGTGTTGTGCAGTAGAGGAGATGCGCATTGTAGGAAATGGGGGCTGAGATTACAGTTAGAAAAAAGGGGGTAATGCAGTGCAGTGGGGGAGGCGAGTATTGTAGAGAAAGGGAGTTGCACCGGAAATGGGGACAAAGAGTAGGGTTAGTAGAAGGAAGCCCGGTATTAAAATGCATTAGTTTTTTGTAGTAGAGGAGTTGAGCATTGTAGGGAAAGGCCACACCACTGATGTTATTTCTGTTGGCCATGTGTAGGGATTTGACTCCATTGACAGTCCTAAAGCTGTTTCTGCTCTGAAGTACATGTTACTGTGCAAGATCATGCTAAACTGGTTAGTACAGGAATGTGAAGAAAATATATTGTTCCGTGTAGTTACTCAGTCAGTGGTGGTGAAGCTGAATGGCCAGTCAACCTTGGATGACTACTGTGTTGTGGCCTTGATTAAGGCACTTAATTACTCAACTTGATCCAGCTGACTCAGCTTGTGTAAACGAGTACTAGCTTCTGCTGGGAGCTAGTCTGATTGATTGGTATCCTGTGCTGGGGGAGTCATAACACTTCGAAAATGGCAGATAATTGCTGGCCCTATGAAGAAAAGGAAATACTGTAAGCTGGTTTTCTTAGTGTAACTTTTTGGGTCAAACGTTAGGTCTGATACTGAAGTTAGAAGTAAAGTAAAGGGTAACACATTTTGCATGCACAGTCGAACCACTATTAAGCGGCCCTCTACTAAGAGGCCACCCTCTATTTAATGACCACTTCTCAAAGTCCCGAAATATTTCTCAGTCATTTATTTTAAATTGACCCTCTATTAAGCGGCCACCCTTGAGCGGTCCGAAATAGCCTATTATTTTGTTACTTACCTGTATTAAGCGGCCACTTCAAAAGAGGTTTGTTACATTTTTTGCCCCAAGGGAGTCGAATGTGATACGGGAGTCATTTTAAGCGGCATAACGCACTTTGTTTTAATTAAGTATCGCTTAAAATACATACTGTTAAGTTTTACTGACTGGTTGGTGTTTTTTCTATGAGGACTCTTGTTATTGATGACATTAAAAACCAATAAACAAAGGATTGACCACACCCAAGGCTCGTTGTTGGTGTTCCCTCTATTAAGCGGCCACCCTCTATTAAGCGGCCACCAAGCTATTCCCCGAGGGTGGCCGCTTAATAGAGGTTCGACTGTAGTAATATTCATTGTGGCTGTCACCAGAACACTGGGACTACCCTGCTCTTTTGGAGAAGTCTTGGGTTCTTTTTGAAAAGTCCCTGAGAAGGAGTTTCAGGAGACTAGACCAAAGGCTGTCCACGGACAGTGTGGTAAAAGAAAGTCCCAAATAATTCAACCCTTGGCAAGGCCGGGGATTGAACCAGGATCTTGGGTTTGCAGGACTTTGGAGATCTAACCAACTGAACCAATCACGTTCATACAAAATATAAGTTAACAGTGTTTGACTTGAGGCTTGGGAAATGGGGTACACTGAGTGGGAAAGAAGGTACGGGCGGGTTTATGGTCATCGAACGCCGAAGGTGTGAGCATCTGGGTTTTTCCAATCTTCGTAAGTCACGTTTGTCAATTAACAATGAAATTAGTTTCAGGTATGTGGTATCTCCCTTTACACATTTTCAATAGTATGTGTGTAACAACTGTGGTATAAATTTCTGCCTTTCAAGTGCAAAGCTTTTCTTCTAAGGAAAGACTCCACAAGTATTGCAAAACAAGTCAAATGCACAAAGATGGTTGAGGGATATTGTATTTCATACATATTCAATTTAAGTTCTGTAAAGTTCGCAAGGAATTTGAAGTGCCCTTAAAAAGATGAAGGTCCTTAATAAGTCCTTGGATTTTAAAATGTATGGTTTTCTCCTGGAAAAGTCCTTAATCTTAGCGAAATGTCCTTTAATTCTGCTTAAATCTTCCTGAATGAAATTGGAAAGTATCACACTTACGGACACATACAGTACTATATTGGTTCACAAGTGTATGTTGACTCTACAGAGCATTTATGCCATAAAATATTCAGTATATCAGCATTTCTCTAGAGTCAACAAACAAGAATAGGTACAAAACGCACTTGTAATGGTTTTTGCGGCCATGCATTGCCTACGGTGGTACTTTGCCACTGAAGTAAAAATATACGCTTATTTATTAACAGGGCTGTGTCATTTATAACCGTAGCCCATTGAATTTCTATAATTTTTACTGTAAGTTTTAAGTGTATCTGCTTGAAGCAATTGTTGACACAAAGTAGTAACTCAGTACCTTAGTAAATAAATAGATAAATAAATAAATAAACGTAATTGTTTGCAACTAAACATGTAGCAGCAAGTTCAACTTGGTAACCTTGTATTCCTGTCCTGCAGTCCCGATGACGTACAGTCGATCATAAGTGGCAAGCTGGCTTTGAGATACTCAGGACCACAGGTTTGCAACAATTATTGATGTGTTTGGCTAGATGGTACAGATCTGTACTGTTGGTTGTACAGTGTAAAGTGCTACTCATTACCACAGGATCATACATCACCAGTAATATGTTTGGTTAGATGGTACAGATCTGTACTGTTGGTTGTAAAGTGCTACTCATTACCAAGAGATCGTAACATCGCCAGTAATATGTTTGGTTAGATGGTAGAGATCTGTGCTGTTCATTGTAAAGTGCTACTCATTACCACAGGATCGTACATCACCAGTAATATGTTTGGTTAGATGGTAGAGATCTGTGCTGTTGGTTGTAAAGTGGTACTCATTACCACAGGATCTTACATCACCAGTAATATGTTTGGTTAGATGGTACAGATCTGTACTGTTGGTTGTAAAGTGCTACTCATTACCACAGGATCATACATCACCAGTAATATGTTTGGTTATATGGTGCAGATCTGTACTGTTGGTTGTAAAGTGCTATTCATTACCAAGAGATCGTAACATCACCAGTAATATGTTTAGTTAGGTGGTAGCGATCTGTGCTGTTGGTTGTAAAGTGCTATTCATTGCCTCGTGTTCGAAAATCACCAGCAATAATATGTTTGGTAAGACAGTACAGATAGGTAGTTTTATTTAAAACTTCAAAAAGTACTTTACATTGCTGTTACTTATTTTAAAACCCCTTCTCATTATTGGCAACTGCATTGGAGAACCTGTTACCTAATTAATAACAACAGTATGTTGATACCAATCTGACCTGTTACAGCTTGTTGCTATGAAGAGTATAGCTAATGCAAGTCACAACCGATCACTGTCAGAGTTTCAAGAGGTAAGACAGATAACTTGATACAGATGGGTTGGGTGGTGTATCGAGTTGTGTTGTAATTAGGTGATACAGACGGGTTGGGTGGAGTATCGAGTTGTGTTGTAATTAGGTGATACAGTGGAGTTGTGTTGTGTTTTGTTGTAACTAGGTGATAAAGATGGGTTGGGTGGAGTACCGAGTTGTATTGTAATTAGGTGATACAGTGGAGTTGCATTGTGCTGTAATTAGGTGATACAGACAGGTTGTGTGGAGTATCGAGTTGTGTTGTAATTAGGTGATACAGACTGGTTATGTGGAGTATCGAGTTGTGTTTGTAATTGGGTGATACAGTGGAATTGTGTTGTGTTGTAATTAGGTGATACAGATGGGTTGGGTGGAGTATCGAGTTGTGTTGTAATTAGGTGATGTAGATGAATTGTGTTGTGTTGTTTTGTAAATAGGTAATACTGATGGGTTGGGTGGAATGTTGGGTTGTTATCAGGTGATGCAGAAGGATTGGGTGGAATGATGAGTTGTAATTACGTGATACAGAAGGATTTGGTGTTAATTGTTTAGTTGTAATTAGGTGATACAGATGGATTCGGTGGAATGTTGAGTTGTAATATGTTGTGCAGTGTTGTAATTAGCAGTAAGTGATAATTTTACTCAGGACCACGCTGTAAATCACCTTAGTTGTGATGTAGGCACCCTGAATAAAGATTGTTTTAAATTTTACTTTACTTTTTTTTACTGTTATTATTATTGTATAAATTGTGTGGTGTTACCCATTCGATCTGTTGGGGTTGTGAACACAGGTATTTGTATTTTGTAGGCAATTAGAACGTTCAAAGCAGAGTTAACGGAAGACCCAATCATACGGGTAAGTACGACATCAAGTTATCGTTAGTGGTTTCTGTGTCTATGTGAACATACTTAAATTAATTGGAAAGCATAAACAATGACCAAGAGATAATCAAAAGTATTTCGTTTATTATGTAGGCACACTTGGATGCACTGTATGACGACTTACTGGAGCAAAACCTCAGTCGAATCATAGAACCATTTGCAAGAGTCGAGGTAGGAATTGCAGTGAGTTAATCAAGAAACATTGTAAATAGATTCGTTGCTGATATTTGCAACTGATTTTTATCTAAATGATTGCCCTGATTGATTGTAACGTTTATATGAGTTACCAGTCTAACAGTATTTTCTGTTTTCTCAGATTGAACATGTGGCTAAAATAATCAAGTTACCACTGGTATGTAATATTTGTATCATCTAATGGCACATTCAGACTACTTACTAAACAGGTTTCCATTAATCATGATTGAAAAACAATTTGACAGTTTAAGTACACAGACTGGCTTAAAACTGTATAATGAATTGCTTTATCGTTACAACATTCGAGTGCTGCTTTCTGAGGCTGTGAAACCCTATCAAAATGTGACAGTACCAACATATTTAAGTTGAACAAGATTAATATAATCACGTTTAGTACGTACGCTACCTGGAAATCGTCGATTTCCTCGAATTTGTAGAATTATTAATCAAGACCTGGGTATCATTGAAAAACATGATATTTTTGTGAGAAGTCCTGGAAAAATTGTTGGATTTTAAATTTGCTGCTGAGTGCATTAATAGTTTATTTGGTTGCTTGGTTCAAAGATTGCTGTCAGTTTTGATCGATCCTGCCAATAATTTATTTTTTATACAATCTGTAGATTGTGCTATTTATCGTTGGGAAGACGGTATTTTTTGTTTTCGGCAAATTATAGCAACCTTCATCCTGTATAAAAAGGTCCTTGAAAAAGTCCCACAGTCCTTGAAATTATACTGAAAGTCCTGGAATATTTACCTGACCTAAGTGTAAGAACTCTGTATAATTATGTAAAGTGGAATTATTGTATATTTTGTTTGTCCTTGCAGAATGTTGTTGAAAAAAAATTATCACAGATGATTCTAGACAAGACACTTCATGGTAAGACCAGCTGTGTATTGCGTTGTTAGCAGTAGTTACATAGCTGTTTGATGTTATTGTTTAATAGTTGTATTACTTCTGTCTCGTCATCTTTCGTTGTTATGACTGTGTCGCCTTTGACATTCTTTATATACTTATTTTTGTAGTTATAGGCATGCTCTGCACTGATTGACCAAAAACCCATATGACATAAGTGTGTGCCGCACAGGTTTGGGTTTCAGACAAGTTCCGTATGTTTCTTAAGGCTGATTATTTTATAAAAGAAATATAGAATGGTTTCCCATGTGACATAGCCTGATGACAACACGCGGGAGGTTGGGAAGAGCACGTGAGAGTTGCGTAGGGAAACCACGAGTTTCTTAAATTTATGTGTAGTTTTATCCAGATAAGTGTACATGTAGTTTCTTTTATCACGTTTATATTTTATAATTGATTGATTAATTAATTAATTAAAGTGAACCGTCCTGAAACCATTCCTCTCAAAAGTTTTTTTTTTGTTGTTGTTGTTGTTGTTGCTATCGTTATTAATTATTATTATTATTTCTATTATTATTATTATTATTATTAGAGTTGTTTTGTTGTACCTGTGTCATTGTATTATCGTTCCTGTACTCGTCACCTTTGTTATTTTTAGGGACGTGTGGCGAGTTGTGAATGGTTTACTGCTGTTTTCTGATTTTCTCGCTCATTGATTTTTGCACCATGATCCTAAACTATCAAACAAATAAATGAAGATGATTTTAGGTACAGTATTGTTATAGACGTCAGAGTTTATTTTCATTATGCTGGCCATATTATCACCTTTCCAAAGTGCAAAACTTTCTGTCAGTTGTTCTTGATAGTAGAGAGCAAGAATCTGAGTGTTTTAATCCCACTTCGTTTCAAACCTGAAGGAAAGTGGAATAAGCCCCAATTGCGCTTTGCTGGTTTTGATTTAATCAAGTCAATCGAAGAACTAAGAATAAGTAGCTTTACTCAAGGGTTGGTATGTTTAACTTAAAAGTTAAAAGTCGTTTAGACTAATTGTACTATCGCTAGCTTGCGATGGAACTCAAATTTAGATGATAATATCTACCTACCGCAGTTTTCAACTGCACGAAACTAAAGACGTGCGTTAATGATGCCAAAACCTTGCTCTGGGCGTGCAATATAACGTCAGTTGTGTTTCTCATTGATTTGCAGGTATATTGGACCAAGGGGCGGGAGTGCTTGTTGTGTTTGACGATGCCCCTCACGACAAGACTTACGAGAACACGTTGGAACTTATTCACCAGATGGGAAAAGTTGTAGATGCATTGTATAACAAAGCGAAGAAACTCTCCTAAACGTATTTTCGAAATGCCTGTAAAATAGACACTATTTACCTTGACATGTGATACATGTAAACGACGACGTTGATTCAGTAAACTGGTTTCTCTTATTTGTTCCATTGTGGTTGTACGCATCCTCGGAAACCCAGGGCGTCGGGAAGGGAAGACGAACGGAGGAAAACAAAACGCGAAAAAAAAGAACGCGGAGGGAAGGGCGAAGAGTAAGAGCAATGTTTTGTATACAGCTGTTTCAGAAACGTTGGATCTGCAAAGGGCAATACCAGTGACGAAATTCACACGACTTTATGTTCAAGATGGCGGACAGCTAAACTTACTAGCACTGCGACTTTACTCAAACTAATACTCATACTTAGAAAAATTAGAAGTTAAAAAAAACCGAAGAAAAGCGAGCATGGCGAGTCTCGAACCTGGGACCTCGAACACTGGAATCACCATACACTGCCACTACACCAGCCACTCAATTCGTGCCAACAACCAACATTTTATTGTACTCTATCCTTTTCTATGAAACAGAAGTAACCCTGACCCCAACCTTAACTTTCCTGTTACATGACTATAGGAATATTAAAGAGCCGTGAGAGTCGGCCATCTTGTTCCTGAAGTCGTGTGAATTTAGCAAATCCCATTTAGGTTGCGTAATGACATGTACATGAAGCAAAAGAAACCAGCAATCAAGATATTTTGATTAAAATTGGGTCAATATCAGCTAAGCAATTAGCGAGTTAAGAGTTCCCATCATGTTTTGAGGTCTGGGTTTTGCGCTTTTCACTTGTCAACCTTTTTTAAATAGTTGAATATAGCTTTTTAGAGCATGGTTGACATTGTGCAATAGACGTTACAGTACGTCAATGGACCTGATGCCCAAATGGACTCTGGTATTTGTAGTCAAGTGGCAGAAAGTTTGTTCCCTGTGTTATTTCAACGTGGTGGGAAATTCAAGTTTCGTCAAACTAAGGGCGCTTTTCATTTGTCAGGTCTTGACTTGAAGTTATTGTGCTGGGGCGTATATGAAACTGGTCTATTAGCGTCACTTTTGTTTTGGAATCGCGAGGTGTTCTCCATTTTGGGTTCAGTTTTGTTATTCTAATACAGGAGTTGGCTGTATGCTAGAGTTGACAGGTATCGTACTGTATTGTATTGTGTCGTATGATAACTATTGTAAATTGTAGCCTGTTATATCACAATGTGTTGTATTGTATCATACCGTATTGTATTGTATTAGCATCAAAAAGATTCTTTGGAAATTAACGTCGATATACGATGATTGGTTTTCGAGTTACAGTATTTGCGACAATCTTACTCAACATACCGTAAACTTGCGAATATAAGCTCCCCGAATACGTGCCCCTCCCCCCGAATATAAGCCACTCAAATCTAAAACGCAAATATCCTTCCAATTATAACCCCCCCGAATATAACCCATGAGGAAGCCTAGTAATTATCTTGTAATAATTGTAAACCAATGTGACTTTGCAGGTATTGTTTTGTTCAAATACGGTTAGCTAGATTACTTCCAGTATTTCAGAGTCTTTGAAGACAAATGACCATTTAACGTGTCTACGGTCATTTAATTTTAAAGCTAAAGATTTTAAGACGCAAAATTCCATCCGATCACATGTCCAAACAACTTCGAGATGCAAAATTCCCTCCGAATATAAGCTCCCCCCCGAATATAAACCCACTCCGCATTTACGGTATTTCCAAAACGTAAAGGAAATCCAGATTTCGGCAAATTAAAAATATTACGTCTTGACAAACCTTTGTGATAACTAAAGCGTTTTTTAGTGATCCCAGTCACGATGTTTAACCTGTTGCCGTACGTGACACATCACATGATGGCGACTCGCAGGAAATTTGCAATAATCGAGCTAAACTTGCTTGACAATAGCTCTGTGAACATAATTATAGATTTTTAACTGCCATTCCGGTACTAAAGCATCAACTGAAGATTTGTTCAAAGTTTTGACTTTAAATACAGCTATTTAAGGGGAACCTGGATTGAAAAAGGGTACATTGTTTGGAATATTTATCCACGAAAGAACAGAGTTTCACTTTGAAAACTTTTCATACCATGAGTTACATGTGAGTTTTATTTTGTTTTAGTGTGTACTTTACCGAGTTTAACAACTTCTTTGAGATTCGTACCAGGTATATAACATTTAGCACCGACCCCACTCTTTCTTCCAAACTGGTCGTCCAGATAAACAAGAGATTACAAGTAGCCTAAACTCGGACCTGCCGTGTGTCTGGGCATCTGGAAGTTCAGAAAAAGGGCAAAAAGCCAATATTGACACGAATCCTTGTCAGTTGTCCGAAATGGTAAACAATAATTATCGTCGTGCAAAGAAATGACGATGACACAAGTAATACTAAAACTTATTTTATTTTCATTGTTCGCACATGTCCTCTCTGGAGCAGTGCACGAATTCCACTTACATATTCTACCTTGCAAGAACACACTGCACATATTTTCACTGGAACAGAAAACAGAAATTTGTAAAGGTCAACCAACCTTAACCAAACGCATAAGGTATACATGAGAATTCATGACCTGCACATATTCTCACTGGAACAGTGTGCAGAATTAACCATTGTAAAATTGTCTTCATCTTTACTGCAGCTAAACTTTTATGAGAATACACAACCTGCACATATTCTCACTGGAACAGTGTACAGAATTATCCGTTGCCACGAATCTAAATATCACAACGGTTTCTTACAAAGTATAACCAACTTTCTTCACTTTACAACTAAATTGTTATGAGAACATACGACCTGCACATATTCTCACTGGAACAGTATGCAGAAATATCCATTGTAACACATCTAAATATCAACCAAACCTAACCAAGGTAAACACAGTTGTCTTCACTTTACAGCTAAACTTTTCCCCTGCACACATTCTCACTGGAACAGTGTACAGAAATAATCCAATGGTAGATATATCCATTGTTATCAAATTAAAACCTCTTACAGAATACACGACCTGCACATATTCTCACTGGAACAGTGTGCAGAAATAATCTAATGGTGGCAAAAATCCATTGTTATCAAATTAAATGTTTTTAGAAAACACACGACCTGTACATATTCTCAATGGAACAGTGTACAGAATAATCCGCTGTTACGAACCAAATACAACAACGGTTTCTTACAAAGTACAACCTTACAACTAAATTGTTATGAGAACATACGACCTGCACATATTCTCACTGGAACAGTGTACAGAAATAATCCAATGGTAGATATATCCATTTTAATCAAACTAAAACCTCTTACAAAATACACGACCTGCACATATTCTAACTGGAACAGTGTCCAGTAATACTATAATGGTGGATATATCCATTGTAATCAAATTAAAACCTTTGCGAGAATACACGACCTGCACATATTCTCACTGGAATAGTGTGCAGAAATAATCTATGTAACAAACTCAAACATCACGTTTCTTATCCCATATCATCACTTTTTTATGAGAATTCATGAACTGCACATACCTCACTGGAATAGTGTACATAAATAATCTAATTTAACAAAAACTTAAGTATTACGTTTCTTATCAACTAAAACGTTTACGAGCTGGAATACACGACCTGCACATATTCTTATTGGAATAGTGTGCAGAAATATTCTACTGTAACAAATTTAATTATTACGTTTCTTATCAGATATCTTCACTTTACAGCTAAACTTGTACGAGAATACACGACCTGCACATATTCTCACTGGAATAGTGTACAGAAATAATCTATTGGTGGATATATCCATTGCTATCATTTCACAGAGAAAATTGTACGAGAATACACGAACCACACATATTCTCACTGGAATAGCGTGCAGAAAACAACAGTTGTTTGTAGATAGTAATAGTAATCCAAATTGTATAGCTTTACAACTTGTAAGTGTAAAAATTGAAAAAAAATAATAAAATAGGCTGAGGAGAAACAACGGATAACTAGTGGTTGTTAGCTGATCGGAAAATCTAAATCAATAAACACCCGGGGTGACAATTAGATGATTTACGGTGCTCCTCTCACCGCCGTCAAGCTTGGAAATTCGATCAACAAAAGCTCTAAGCTCTGTGTAAATGGTTTGAAATAAACACGAACATTGACATTGACATATTCTCACTGAAACAGTACAGAAGATTTGTTTTGATACATCAACATTTTGGTTTTCCTCGTGCAGCTTCTTAGCCTCCTTGCTGACCATTATTTTCCTTCGCAGCGAGAAGGAAATGAAGTGTCTGCGGGAGGCAGCAGCTTTCCGTCATGCAATAAAATAACACGGAATTCTAAGTACAATAATTTTACATTGACATCCAATCAGCCAGTTGTACATACTTTGTATATACTCACACTGGAATAGTATTCAAAATATTTCGATTACTGGCACAGTAAAAATATCTTTAAATTCCAAAAGCAACAGCCTTTTATCTTAGAGAATGTACTTCGTACATATTCTCACTGGAATAGTATACAAAATATAAAAATCTAGTAAAATATAATCTTTAGAGAAGTCTGTTGATTCATTTGTGTATGTTCTCACTGGAACAGTACACAGTCATGTTAATAAATATCTTAATTGAATTCGAATTATGCAAAAAATATATAAAAAACATCTTTTTCGTTTTGTACATATTCACACTGGAATACTGCACAAAAAGCAGTAGAGTACATATTCTCACTGGAACAGTGTACTATTCT
>JAOEHT020429960.1:0-17211 GCA_025448195.2 Parazoanthus atlanticus | reverse complement strand
AGTGAAGATGACCGCACGGTCGAAAACGTTTTAGTATCTAAAAGAAGATTTTTATAAAAATGTTTAGCCTATAATTTCAAACATTCTACAAGCAAAATATTATGACAATAACATATTAATAAACTTAAACTTATATAACGCACATATTCGTGAGAAAATCACAGGCGCTATTGCAACGTTTACGAACTTACACAATACTACAACACGACATTACATACTGCACTTATTCCAGGCATTGAATGATTAAAATAAAGTATGATTATACTACTTAATTACTTGAGTACCTCAAGATATGATTATTACGATAGGTTATCTCACCTCCTGTTTAACTGACTTGCATACAACAATAAACTCTAACCGAATAACGACCGTAAGCAAAGGAAACAGAAGTTTGTATCTTCATTCCAAATTAAGCTGAACCGCTGCATGTCAAATTCATGTATGTTATTCATTTATTTATTTATTTAATCATTTGGTTATTTACTTATTGTTATGTTATGTTATGTTATGTTATGACTGCTGACCAGTTTGTAAAAACCACCTTTAAGTTATTAGATGGGGAACAATGAAAGAAAAATACATACACAAAAAAAATCTAAATTTAAAAATGCATGTTCATCAGGTTCAATCAAAGTCAAAGGACATAACTGTCGTTATAACTGTATTGTCAGTTGTCATGATTCTCCACACAACCATTTCATCAGCTCCCTGTATATTAAGTACAGTGTTCAAAAATCTGTCCCTGACCGCAAAATATACAGTTCTATTTAGGCAGTATTGTAATTCAGTCCAGTTTTAATATGCTAGAATCTAGTGTTGTCTTGCTGGTGTTGGGTAGGTCTTTCCTGGTGCATGGTGGTCTATCTGGGATGCCAGTCTGGTTTGGTTATGTTTGAAGAACTGTCAGGTTCTGAGTGTGCTATAAGGATGTGTTTGTTGATAACCTACTCAACCATTGGCCATTGTACTAGTTGAATGTTTTAGGACGGTAGAGGGTCCTTGTTCCCAACAGCAATGATGTGGCACTGTCAACTTTTAGCTCTTCGGTAACCATGCATGTTCCTGTGCAAAGATGTTGTTGAGCCAATTAATGTCACTATTCTGAGAATTTTGGTTTCGGGCTATCATGATTAGTAGCCTGTGCCGAGGGCTGCTATATATTTAACGGCGGCGAATGGTCCACATTTGTTAATATCGAGGTTCGTCCAGGTTCCTTTGAAAGCTCTGTGGGATGAATTGGAGTGACAATGCACAATGTTGGGAATTCTCTCTAGGACTACACTCTTCTTTTTATATAAGAACGTCTAATGTTGGGGCTGAGGCTGGATGTTCTTAATTATTTTAAGGATTTTAACCTCAAATGTTCTTCAAATGTTCTTATTATTTTAGGGTTGGGTACATACTTAAGATTCTATTTTCCATTCACACAAGCTAACCCAAAGTGGAAGATATACAAATGTCACTAGTTGTCTTTGTATATACACATTCTGAGCAGCCATCAGGCGATGTTGCACAAGCCTTAGGCAGTATTTTATAGTTTATCAACAAATTATCTTCACTGAATACAGTATGTAAAATAAATGCTCTCTACTTATCCCAAGCCTCGGCATGTTATTAATTTGCAATTCTGAAACTGGGATTTCTTCAGCCTCAACGTTTTTACAAAAAAAGAATGAGTGTAGCCTGAGTCCACCATTCTTTCCGGTTTCTTTGATTTGCTAGGATTTCTCGGACATATTGGCTGACGTTTTGCGTGACATTAATGCTTATGTTGGGTATACCAACAAACCGAACTTGGTGGATGACTGACAACCGAAGAAGTATTCAGTTTTCTATCTTCTGCTATTTATATGGCCTTGCTCTGAGTAGTGAGTATGACAGTAACCGTTGGAATTAAATTCTCAGTTAAGCATCTCCCTGCGCGTGCATTTTGTCGGTAGTGTTTCTCAACTTGATTAGCGGTCTCAGTTGTAATTTCTCCAAAATCAAGTATTACTTTAATTAATATTTCCTTTTGCGATCGACTTTAGGAGCCACATCATCCTAAACTTGAACCAGGTTCCATATGTGGTGACAAGAAATGCCTATGCTTCCTAAGTGTATAGTGGTCTATCGCATTATGTGGTACAGTCCCTCGGCTTCCAAATGGTTCGCAAAGTATCTAATAATTGCATGCTCTCCTGGAAATGTTCACTCAGTTTCGGACAATTTCAGTTTCAGCCCTCAATACAAAAGATCATGGAACTGGAAGTACCATGTATGTCGTGGAATACTTGATTGAGATTGTTATTATTGACTTGTCGTATTTAGACATATTTTACAATGACTGAGTCATGGGGGTGTGCACAGCTATTTTACAGTTGATCGAACGCGTTTGACACTTCGCCACAGTTGTCAATACAAAAAACCTTTAATATACCTTACAAAGCGTTTGTTTTTGACTGGCTTGATTGACATTTTAATATTCTTCAGTTGTACTCAGTTGGATACAAATGAATTGCTGTATTTCTGTTGTCAATTAAGATACAAAATTTAAAAGACCAAGAATCTGAGTGGTGGTGCTTGGTGTCAACTTCTGACTTGTTCAGTGTGGACTGTCAGAAGCTTTCATCTGATCACTTTGTGATTTCTACTGGTTCCAGTGATTAGCTTTTTGTGACGTGGCTGTTTTTAAACACAGTTTCACGGGTCGATCACGCGAAGAATGCTGTGTTTGGTTTCCGGGACGTGTGTAGTTGTGTGTGTTCTATTTTCATAAAATTTACTGCCCCAATTCCTTTCTCGATCTTTCAGTTTACTTGTTAACTTGAGATCCACTGTTTTTCGATTTCTTAAAACAATGGCTTGCATAGTCTTGCATCGCAGGTCCTAAAAGTTATTTGGGTTTTGTTTCTTTGTCTTCATTTAGTGCCTCAAATCTGAGTTCTAATGATTTTAATATAGTTTTAAGCTTTCGATAAACTTGTTGAAAGGCTTGTCGATGCCTTGCGTACGGATGTTTCCTAAATCAAAGATAGCGATGTCTCTCAGTTTGTCTGATATGATATGAACTTATGTGATATTTTAACATGAGGTATTCGAATGGTTGACATATAATATGATTATACTTGTACGTTATTTTCATAACAACCCATGATACGACAATTGTGCACCATGCAATTATATAATTAACCGTGAGAGACTCACCTTCATTTATAACTAGAATTCTTACCAACTGCTCACCTTGACTGAGAATTTAGACAGAGTGAAACTCAGTAAAAGCATACGCGTGTGCACGTGTTTGCAAACCAGTAAGCAGTTTTTACATTGGCTAATAAAGTCTCTCAGTATGATAAAAAGTCTGAAGATATTACAGGAACAAAGGGGAACTGAACTAATACTACTACGAGTTACTGAAAAATGTACTGGTAAGTAGAAAAAGTAAGTAGAAATTGTATAGGAGATCGACCAATACTTTGCTTACCGTCTTCCTGATAAGATCACAAACTGATCTATACAACAAGTCGTAACAGTAGACGGAAGTAATGACGTATGAGTGCGGTTATAGTATACGGAAGAGCTTTCACACCTGACTCATATCCAATGATGATTGGCTCACGAATCTGTTATAGCAATTGCATGGATAAAAGCACGAAACGCTGAGGGCACTGTGGTGGAAGATACAAGATGGCAGATTACTCTGACGGTACATCAAACCTTACAGGGAAAACGTGCGTACCATATAAACACTAGCTGATTTACCCATAATTCCTCAGTCTGCTCTGACGAAGGGCTAACGCTCGAAACGTCAGCTTTACACCCAACCTTACGGCGGAGAAAATACCTGACCCTTGTTGATCAAAACCTATATTCAGCTTACTCGTCGAAGCAGAAAAAACAGTTTTTAAAAAACTAGTCTTCCAGTGTCATATCAACCCTTGTTGATCAAACAGCATAATAAACTTACTCACCAACGCAGAAACACCTGAGTTTCCTTAAAAACTAGTCCTCCAGAATATAGATAGACTCATTATGAGAAGTGCTTCCGCCATTTAGGTCACGTTGCCTGACTTGTTGTGCATGGTTATTGCGAGCTCTGCCGGCCATGTTGGACACTTGGACACTAAAAAGGTATTGGGGGTCGGGTGGGTTCATTGCCAACTGCATGGCTGACCTTAATTCGATGTCTCGCCCAACACTGATACGGGCGACGTGGGTTGCTTGATTGATTGGTAAGTGGGTTTTAGAACGTGGCCATTCCGAAGATACTTTTGGCAGAGCTCAGACTTTAACGGCAGAAGCCCTTTATGCAAAGAGATTGAAGGCGCTTGAGGAAATCAAGTAGCTCTGCCATCGATAACTTTACATGCGAACTTTATGGATGTGTCTTTGGTATAGGTATTAGCTCATCCCGGCGAGATCACTTTCAGTTTACTTCATTTGATTGTTCTAGTGCAATCTTGGCTACTGCCAACATACATTTGCACAGCGCATTAATTGGACATCATAATTTTATCTTAGTGATCTCAGCCTCAAAGGCATCAATAAGATTCCCGAATTATTTTATTTGCATTCGGTATGGACAACTATTTCCCAAGGTCTCGTATACCGTAAACTTCCGAATATAAGTCCCTACGAATATAAGTCCCCCCGGAATATAAGCCCCCAAATCTGAGACGCAAATTTCCTTCCGATTATAAGTCCCCCCCGAATATAAGCCCATGGGCTTACAATTGGAGGGGGCCTAATAATAGTCGTGAAATAGACAAAAATGTGACGTAGCTTTACAGCTGTTGTTTCGTTCAAATTATTTCCAGTGTTTCACAGTCTTTGAAGACAATTAAAATGATCATTTAATGTGTTAACCTGTGTCTACTGTCATTTTAACTGATTAAAGATTTCAAGATGCAAAACTCCATCCGGCTATAATCCCAAACAATTTTGAAACACAAAATTCCCTCCGAATACACCCCCCCCCCGAATATAAGCCCACTCCGAATATAAGCCCATTAAAAAGTGCTTTGAAAGGGCTTGTATTTGGAAGTTTACGGTATATCTTCAATTTGTGGAATTTTGGATAAAGAGACCTTCAACAGTTAGAATTATCAACCATTGTGTCAGAAATCTATTTGTTTAGTACTTCAAGGACAATAAATTGGTTTGAATTGGTCAGGTTCTAGTTTAAAGTTTGCTTGTTCCCTCCCCCTCCCCTCCCCTCCCCCACTGCTCTTTTCATAACATGATCTGCTTAGTGGCCAGGCACCCATTCCAAGATGGTGGATCACCGGGAGCAAATATGAGAGCTGAATTTTTCGAAGCGATTATTGTGAAGTTATTGAGTTTAACTGGTGTGATTTCGCCATCCATCGAGCCTTCGAAACCATATTCTTAAATCGTGAGTTCTTCTTCCAGTTATTATTATATCGTATTGATATTCCGAAGTACTAGGAAATCGTTGTGACATTTGGAGGTTGGCGTGGAGACTGGAGTGTATGGCAAAACAATTTATAGAACGCTGTGATTCGACTCTGTAGAATGCTTAGCTTTGGGTGTGTGAAGCGGCTGCTGTGAAATCGTTTTTAAGAAAATCACGTATGATTCCACTGCGAAAAACACAAAGTGTGACATCTTAGAAAAGTAGTTCTACAAAACGATGGGCAATCGAGCGAAGTTGTTGCGCCCTGTTATATGTATCGCTGCCATGGATCTCAACCGGGGAATTGGGATAAACAATAAGCTACCTTGGCCGTCATTGAGGTGAGGACCGAGAATGTACCTTTGAAGTTTGCGCCCTGGCTAGCACTGGGCCAGGGATGCATTAGGTTTCCCTAAAGTATCTGACCAGATTATACATAACAGCTGAAATAATGTTCAAGCCCAGGTTCAAGCCATTGTAAGCTGTAATCAGGACTCTATTTGTTTTATGCCAAGAAAGTTCTATAAATGTATAATGCCCCCACGGCCTGGGCTTATTTTAGTTTCAACGCTTCTGGAGGGAGGGGTGTGGGGATGGCTTAATAGGGAGGGTAGTCGCTTTTTCACGAGTTGGATACTCTCCAGATCCAAAGAGTGATTTATATCAGTGAAAAAGGATCGTAAACGCTTGAAAATGGTGCATATTGTGCATTATAACAGTGATGCAAGTTCACAAGACAGTATAGTTCAATTTACACTTCTTATTTTACAAGAACCTTTATTAATAGGAACATACACGCTTTTTTTTCATAAGAACAATTTTATAAGAACAACGAGGCTCAAATTTGCCCAAAAATTAAGAACAAGCTAAGAACAATTGAGGCTCGGCTTCAGATGCAAATGTAACTGCAAGTTTTTATTGAAAAACACAACACATCACGTCATTACATGTGGCGTTTCATTGCAGGTCTTTCTGCAGTTAGAAACACTGAGTGAGCAGAGAAGAAAATCAAAACTCTGCCGCACGTGTTTTATGACAGTGCCAAATTGTATATAGTAATATACGGCAATAATAAACCTATGTTGTAGAAATAAAATTAACTTCATAACAAGAACAATTTAAGAACAATTGTGCAAAAACCTAAGCTCAAATTGTGCAAAAACTTTAAAGAACAACGAGCCTTGGCCAAAATGTACTGTCTGGTTCTTATCAAAAAAAAGTGTGTAGAGGCTCAAATAGCAAAATTTAAGAACTTGTTTTTAAAGCACATAATTACAGTACATGTACCTCAGGCTGAAACAAAGAATGTAACATTTATTCCATCCCTGTTTTTGGTATTTTAGTTGCCAAGCCAACTTTAGTAGAATATTATTAAGTTTGAGTTTGCTTCAAAACCTGCCTGGTCTCTGACGGAATGTTGTTATTGTTCTTTATGAAAACAAGTAAAGACTTGGAGTTCCTTTTGACCACACTGAAGGAGGTGAAAGACAAAGGTACTTGATAGAACATGTAATTGAATTACTTTGTAACCATGCAGTTGATCATTTCTGAATCTAAAGGCCCAGTTACATGAGGCAATTTCTCTGTAATCTGCAATGCAACGCCATTGCAAAGTAAGTTGCAGAAGAAATTGCGAATGTAATACCCCGTCTCTGCAACTTGAATTGCAAAGCAAGTTGCAGAAAAGGTTGAATAGACTTCTACTTTTTGCAACATTACGAAGCCAGTTGCAGCATGTAACATGTCCACTGCAACCTGTTTTGCAACGTACTGTCGCAATTATGGCACAAGTGGGTGAAAGAGCCAATCAAAACTGAGTATTAACATTTTATCGTAGACAAAGAATGAGTTGCGTTGTGAGTTGCAAAAAGAGTTGTGAACATCTGACATCTACTAGAAACTTGCAATATTTCGTTATCTTCAGCACTGCATTGCAGGTTGCAGAGAAAATTGCCTCATGTAACAGGGCCTTAAATTATGCTATCGGTGCTCGAGTGGAATTGGAAATCAACTAACACTGTTAGAAAGAACATCTTCAAATTTACAAAATACCAATTTTTAGCTTGTGTAGAGGTCATTAGATATAATTGTAAAAAGCGATATTTTCAACTCCGATTTGCAAGGCAATATATATAATTATGCAAATCTTGCCTTAACTGGGTTAAGCAAGAATATTATTTTGTAACACCATAGACTGAAATGCCTACAAAAAGTTTAGTTTTTTACTTTGTAATATCTGGATCTCTTTATCCTCCTCGATTCTGTAGGAAAAAAGAATGCAGTTTTATATGGCCGTAGGACATGGGAGTCTATTCCAGAAAATCAAAGGATATTATATTCCTACACAGTGAATGTAGTAATCAGTCGAACTTTGAGGTATGTCATAATGTCAATGACTTCATAATAGAAGGATGATATGCCACAGGACATAATGCTTTTTTTGCTTTGTTTGTTTTTCTAAGAAACTTAATTGGAAAACAGTAAACATTGGAAGACTAGTTTTAAAAAATGTATTTTTCTGTATTGTTAAGTAAGGCCACACCAATATTATTTCTTGTTTTACGGATTTTTCAGGTTGACCAATATTAAGGACCAGAGGCAGCAATAAAAGAAAAAAAAGAATAAAGGTGTCACAAGATTTTCGTTAACACAAAAGACAAAGTGCTACTTTCATTTTAAAAAAACTTTGGGCATGATCTGTACAAGACACCAATACAGTATATTCTATAAAGGCTTATTCATATAATTTAAAACATTTTCATTAATCAAACTAGAAAGTTCATCATTCTGTTTGAATAAAAAATACACGATTACTTCAAATTTTCTTTCATGGTGAAGCTCTTTTTTTTTGCATTACAGCAAAAATCAGACTGGCAGGTTCATAAAACAACAATTGAAATAAAATTGGTGTGGCCTAAGACAGTGAATTATGTGGTTGGATCAACAGGGGTTGATATGGTATGTTTTTTGCTGTAATGTTTGATTTAAAGCTGACATTTCAAGCATTAAGCTCTTTGTCAGAGCAACCTCAAATTTGAAGTAGTTTATTTCAGTTAGAATTTTTTTGGCAGGTGCCTAACATAAGACCAGTAGAGTCCCATTCACTATTGTGCTACTTCTCTGTGTTGTCATTTTTGTGTTGAATAATTATGATTGTAATATAGTAGTACCCTGTTGGTATAATTGGGTTACTTTATTTACTTGCAAGTTGTTTTATAACAAAGTTGTTAATAATAATCATTGGTTAGACTGAAATTCAGTGAGTGTTTTGCCTAGATATTGACTGGTTTCCTACACCACCTGTAAATCCTTCATTTCCTTATATTATGGTAACTACTATTTAAGGTCTGGAATTCCTTAAAAAATGTGACTTTTTTCCTGAGGCCCTTAAGAATTTGTTGAATAGAAAAATGTTCTTTCTTTGCTCAAAATGCTTCCAATCAGTGCTGAGTTTGGTTGGCCCAAGGTAAGTTATTTACGAATGTCCTGTAATTAACTTAGTCTGCTACATCATACTGCACAATATTTCTTGTGTGTGATTTTTACCATTGCAGGTGCTACTTGTAAAAGGGGAAATGCTAGGGTGGGAGTACTCACCTGTATTTTGAGTGGTGGTATGCCCACCCAAGCCTTAAAACTCTCATCCTATTTCAGACCCAAAAAGAGCAGTTTTCTATACCCAATTTCAGACATAAGTTAATAAAGCTAATCCCAATTTCAAACCAAACTGAGGAATAGGATGCCCTATTTCAGACCAAATCTCAAAGCAATTAAAAGAGAACTGAATGGTCCACAGATTGTCCACAGATTTACCACATTTGGTCTGGATTATGGTATACAGTTTGCCTGATTAGTCTTGGAATGTACCCTTTCCAAGACTAATCAGGCAAAATGTATACCATATTCCAGACCAAACGAGCTTAAAAACCATACCTTTAAGCATGGCACATACTCATGGAGTCAATTATGGGGAGTATTCCCACCTGGGGAGGACAGGGTAGTACACGTATTGTACATGTATGTATCTAATTTGTTTATAGCTTGATTATAAAACACTGTGTTATCCCCTCCATACAGTGAAGTTCCACCAGGTGCTGACCATGTGTGTCCATCTGTCAAGGCAGCAATGGAGATGCTATCAAAGCCTCCATTTACTGAAACTGTAGAACAAATCTACAATGTTGGAGGATCACAACTGTACAAGGTTAGTCTGTTAAGTGAAAATTTGTAAAATGAGTTTGATTGGAACAAGGTTTTGCTGCTCAAATGTCTGAGGTACTTGATAATCATTTGCTCATATGACTGAACAACAAGATTTGACATTTAGTCCTCGTAAAGTGCTGGAACATATAGTATAGCACCATGGCGCACATCGAACACAAGAACCTCCTATCTGATATTCAGCTTGGCTTTAGGGACCGGAGAGGATGCAAGACTCAGCTAGGCCAGCATATTGAAGAACTGGCCAGCACTTAGTTCTTAGTTCTTAGTTAAGTTACTCCTATGTAGCTTTCACTGATAACAGGAGGTACAATACAAAAGCAAATATAGCATCATATTACAAAGGGGTAAGGTGATAAGGCAATTTACTGTCGATAAGCAGTTGAACTAAGCAATCTTAGTGCAAGTGGGTGCTAGGGAGAGGGCTAATTGAAGTTAAAAGATGGGACATGCATCAATCCAATGGCCAGCAGTGCGGCAGACTGAAAATCCCTCAATACCGTAGCTTCAACAGCTTCCTTTGGGAGGAGGTTCCAGATCCTGATTACCCGTGGGGTAAGAATAGGCGAGAATGGACAAAAGGAAGCAGATGACCTCATCATTCAAGATAAAGTCCCTCATGAGCGCCTGTAGACTCTTAAATCTGCAGTGCTGGGGAATTAAACACAAGATGATAAATTGGATCAAATGCTTTTTGCCTGAGCGCACCTAGCAAGTTGTATTAGGTGCTACATCCGAGGAAGCGAAATGTCTACAGTATCTAGGGTCCATCAGTGCACCTTACTGGGCCTACTATTATTCCTCATCTACATGTATATTAATGATATCCATGACAATATTGCTTCCGAAATGAAGCTGTTTGCAGACGATTGTATTATGTACAAAGTGTTAGATTTGGCAGAAGACTGTGCCAAACTCCAGGTCGATACTGTTTCACTCTGTGGATGGGAAACAAATGGCAGATGGCCTACAATTCCACCAAGTGCTTCGCCATGCACATGACACCAAGAAGAACCCAGTCACGTCCAACTACAGCATCAGTTATGCTCCCCATACCCACAACACTTAAGTACAAACACCTGGGAATTGACATCACCTGTTTTCTCGACTGGAGAGTCCACATCAGTGGCGCAATGACAAAGGCCAATAGATCCCTTGCCTTAAGTACTGTGCAGACATCTGAGACACTGTTCTCCGCTGGTGAAGAACACAGCCGACAGAACCCAGATCCTGCCTCACCTGGAATACTGTAGTTCGATCTGGAACCCTTATGAAAGATGACATAATTGCATTGGAAAAGGCACAACGAAGAGCAGTGCGCTTTGCACATCTATTCTTTTTTGTTGCACGCGCATTGTTTATTCACGTTTCGTTTGCATATACGCTTGTTTGTTTGCCTAGATTTGCTCACTTTCCGTTTGTGTTTGCTTTCGTTATCTAACGTGTTTTGTTGGAGTCCCTAACTGTTAGAATGTATTTTGAGTTGTTAGCTATGCTCACTTAGTGGGTGGCTCCGCCTAAAATGTTTTGCAATTGGTCTGGGGACTAATGGAGCCAAAACCAATTATAGAATTGCACACATTTTAGGAATCCCACTGATGATCAGTTACTGTTTTAACATTTATTTTTGAGAAACAATTTGTTGTCTTCTGTACAATTCAAATTTGTGGTTGGTGACAATAGGAGAGAGGCGAGTGCCACGCAAATGATCCAGAAGTTGGGCTGGCTCACTCTAGAGGAACGTAGAACAGCAGTGCGTCTGACCTTGTTATACAACTGAAATCATACAAAAGTTTGTAGAATGATGTCGAGGCAAAAACTTTAGTATCCACCAGCCAGACCACAAGAAGTGCAGGATTAGGAAATACACGCAAATAAATACTGTTATGGAGGATCTTTAGAACTACCCTCGGGCAGTTCCAGAATGGAACAGCCTATCCATTGCTACCCGATATTCTATTACCAGCTTCAGGGCCAGCCTTCGTATTTTAGACCTGCATAACGTAATACACACTAGCCATCACTATTGCTGAGAACGACTGCTGCCACTAACTGACCTACGCGTTCAATCCAAATTTGGAGTTTGTGTAGTAATGACTTAGATTTAGATTAAGATTTAGAATTTCACTGAACAGCTTCAGAAAGGTATGCTTACCCAACTTAATTTCAAAAATTTAACATTACAATACGTGCGCTTGAAATTCGATCGTCTATTGGCTGGATCCTTAAGCGAGTACTTAGTACCTATCTCCACGAACAATACAAATACTCAAGACGTTTTTCGACTTGTCGCAAGATAGCTAAGCAAAGTTAAAGTAAGTTAAACCATTTCTGTAGTTAAATTAATGGAGTGATTTTCTTTCCTGGTCATACAGGAAGCGCTGGATTCTTGTTTCTGTGAGAGACTCTATCTTACTCAGGTGATGGAGACATTTGATGCAGACGTGTTCTTTCCTGAATTTGACGAAAATGTGTACAAGTTGAAAAGGTACAATATTTTTTTGGCTGCTATTATGGAAATTGATTATCTGGTTCGCGTCAGCGTCCGCATGGATTTTGGCTACCGCGTCAAAATAGTTCGTCGTTCGTCGCAGAATGGCTTTTTTAATAATAAAGCACTTTAAAAAACCACAAGTCTGATTATCGGCTGTGATTAAGTGACAACAGTGTTTCTCAAGCGATCTTCACCGCTGTTTGGTATTTTTTATCCATTTCCGGCCATAACCATTAAATCCATTAAATCTAAATAAATTCGAGAGTTTAAAAGAGAATATAGGCAATTTCTTTCGATCAAAATTCAGTGATAGAATATGAAATCCTGCACCAAATTTATG
This sequence comes from Parazoanthus atlanticus, assembly GCA_025448195.2. Lineage (NCBI taxonomy): Eukaryota > Metazoa > Cnidaria > Anthozoa > Zoantharia > Parazoanthidae > Parazoanthus > Parazoanthus atlanticus. The sequence continues at coordinate 4,761 of JAOEHT020429960.1, read as the reverse complement.
TAAGAGGCTGACGCGAACCAGATAATCAATTTACATCGGCCTTATATATGCATTGAATTCACGAGTTTCTGAAGTCGTATATTTACATAATAATGTTGTTATTGTGGGGTCCCTGCGTGATTTTTTGTACGCCCTCTTGAGTATCTGTTTTCTATCTAGAGTATGCTTCATTATGTGTTCCCATGTGTGGGTGTATACAGCGCTGGGTATTTGAAACTGAAAGGTTCACCCGTGAAAAGGGCAATACCGGCGTTGGCTGTCAAACACGAATAACACGGTTTAATAATAATAATAACAGCTTTATTGAAAAACGTTCTGGTACTCGAGGGCGAAATACAACGATTAACGATTAACAAAGAAATGATTTAAAATTTATAAAACTTTACAATAATAGTTTGCTACCTTGTTTATAGTATGCTGCTGTTTAGTACATGGTTAATCGTGTATCAGGCAACCTCTATCAGGTATAAGACACAGTAAATCAGGTACCTTTTTTTTACGCATCAAATGCAATATAGTATCAATCAGCTATCAGGAATCAGGCTGAAGCCTCATAGCATATAATCATTGTACTCCATTTGATTCAGGCATTGTGTATCAGTTGTTTGCATGGTATTGTTTTTCTAGCCTGCCCGCAGGTGTGTTTAGTCATTCAAGCTGATCTCACTTTTGTGAGTCACATTTACGTTATTTTTGTTCTGTAAAATAACAGAAAGCTCGGATTTGAGAGTTTCGCACATAATTATTTACACGTTGATTTTTTTTACAACGCCACCACAACGTTACACACAGAACACATGAAAAGGCAATGACATAGATCACGGTTTTTGCTTAAAGGGACAATTTCTTCTTTTAAAACAATGCTCGAATGTTACGCTTGACATCCTAAATCTGTGCTATTTTCACTAATGTCTACTTTCATATGATAACACTACGACTTCTAGAAACCTCCCCCCCCTACAAGTTAAACAAGTTACAATATTTGCATTTGTAAAGTTCAAGAACAGTAAACGAATAGGGCTCCCATAATTCCTGTCGTGCTTAGTATAGCCCTTTGTAGATGTCAATATTTTTTGAAACGAAATTTTTTGTTTTGCCTTTTCTTTTTCTTTTGAAAATACAGTTCTAAGAAAGTAAAAGAAAAGGGAAAAGCAAAGGAAAAGTGTGTGCGAGATTAGCGCAGTTTGTAGGATCTCTGAATGCCAACCAGGAGGTTGGCCAGATCGAGGGCCAAGTGATACTCTCTTTCGCAACATCGTCCGTGGACAGGGACGTTAAGCTGTTGACCTAGTCTCTCGACGTTCTATCGGGGCACTTAAAAGAACCAACGCACTTCTCGAAAAGAGTTGGTTAATCCCGGTGTTGTGGTCTGTTTACTGAGGGCGCATATTAATGTCTCAGAAAGAAATCATTGTTAACCGCTGATAGCGGTCTAGATAGACTCGCAGCCACTGAGCCATAAACTTGCTTTGAACAGGTTGCTGAAAAGCCCAACGGGGAGCAACTGAAATTTATGTATGTGTGTGAAGGAAAATATAAAGAGGCGTTGATAAATCTTGGTGTGAGAGGAGTGTGTGTCTTTACTGAGATATATATGTGTGTGAACACGCGTGCAATTTGGTGTTTATGTTATTATGTATGTAAAAAGTTGTTTATTTAAATTGTATTTTTGATTGTTAACTAAATATTTTTTTGCTTTCTTGCCCTTCCTTCTTCTTTTCTAAAATTCTTTTCCGGATACCTTTTTCCCATGCAGCCTTTCTCCTGAGGACCATTCCGCTCCGCCCGAAGGCGTCTTTGAAGAAAATGGAATAAAGTTCACGTTTCGTGTATACGAAACAGAAACTAAAAGCTTTTTATATATTTAAAATATTTAAGTATTTAGAAATGAAACATTGTACTTAAAAGTATTTAAAGCAATTCTTAATTATTGAAGGAATATTGTGCAACAAGAAGTCCATGACTATTGTTTTATAAATCAAATGAATCAATGAGCCATGAGTTACGAGTCAATAAGAGGAGTTAAGGTTAAGGTTAGGGTTAGGGTTAGGGTCAGGTTCATGGTTTTAAGTTAGGGATTTTAAGGTTAGGATTAGGGTTACAAAAGTTAGGTTTACAACAGGGATTTTAACCTAATGACTTATTGATTTATTTGGGTAGGAATACAGCTATTTAGAACATAGAAGTTTCTAATGTCCAATAAGTATGTTTTGTAACAATTGTCATATATTTAAATTATGGAAATTTTGGAGTGTGACTGAAAATAATAATAACGATAACAGTAATAGTAATAATAATAATAGTAAAATTAACAACAATAAATATAATGATAACAACTGTTTTAACTTATAAAACACAGTCTCTATGCTCTTGCAGTTAAATAGGTACTAAAAGTATCAGTTTCTAAGTAAAGGTGTCTTTAGATTTTTAAAACTGGAGACAGAATTTGACTTTTTTATGGCTTGGGGAAGAGAGTTCCAAAGTTCAGCAGCAGCATATATGAGAATGATCTTTGTTCATAGGTAAAAGTTCAGACATTAGGTATTACTAGTAAAGATTTCGAAGACAAACGGAATTGTCTAGAAGGCTTGTGGACTGTCAGAATACCAGTAACAAGAATCGGGCGATTCTTTGTTTAAAATTTAACAAGTGAATAGGACAATAAGCCAGTTTCGTAATTGTAGTTGCCGCTGATTACAATGACTACAGATTCGTTTTTACGGCGTTAGCCTCGACTTTATGTTAAATATAAATACCAATGTAGATATGAGCTATTTACAACTCAGTGTATTGTTGGAGACTCGAACTTCTAGTCGTTTTCGCTGGTATTTATGTATATTCAACACCAAGTCGAGGCTAACGCTGTAGAAATGAATCTATGGTCATTGCAATCAGCGTTAACTGGGAATACGAACCTGGACTATTTTAAAGGAAATCCAGTCTTGTACAGAGAGCCAGTGGAGCTACTTCAGAGCTGGTGTAATATGTTCTGAGCGTCTGATACCGGTCGGTTATTAAACAGGCCGCTGTATTTTGTAGTCGTTCCAGCAATTACCTCGTTGTTATTTCAGGATTTTTATTATTATTGAAATGAAGGGGTCTAATATTATTTAACAATACAAATTTTGAAAAATCTGTGAAATAACTGGGTTGAATTATTTAAAATATTATTAAACATATTTTGGGCCCTGCTTTTCTAATTACAGTCATCTTTAATGTATTATAATTAGTATTATTTCTAATACTAAGTTTTAAGACCATTGTATTGTACATGTATGTTTTAGACTGCTTCAACCTCGAATACTGAAAACCACTGTAAAATAATGAAAAATTAAAATACAATTAAAATCCTTCTATTGCCGTATGTTTTCTCCTACCGGAGTCTGGAACAGGTCTTGTTCCTTGCACCCGGACATGGGAAAAGCAAAGTGAGAATTCAGTATACAGCTATTTCAAAACATGTTGTCCTGTGGTAAGTGCAATAAACAGGTCCCAATGCACGATGGGAACAGTAAGACAGTCCTGGCCGACAGAGGAAATACAGCAATTTAATGTACTTTTTTGCGATCTACTTGCGTATTGGCAAAGAGGTATCAAACTGAAAGTTTTGAATGCCAAAAGTTAAATTGTTTGCCATGGTCCTAAACCTCTGATAAAACACTAATTAATTAGTGAATTATCATAGAACGGCTGAGAGAAATTAAAATGCGAGGAAAGTTATTCTTTTGCTGACCTCATACTATACGTTCTCAATCTGACTCGCTTATTTGCCGGTATCACACATTGTAACTTTTGTCGTCACTCAATATTGATGTTTATGTTGTAATTGTAGATACCAATAAAGTTGTTGCTGTTATTGTTGTATAAAGCGTAAGGCCCTATTTCTCTACATTTGATATATTTATCTTTAACCAACATGGACGGCTTATCTAGATCTTTTCAAATACGAAAGTCCAGAAAAGCGAAATGACAGTTTTCCGCACTGCCACCCAGACCCAATTTCTCAAACTTACCTAATTCCGTGCTTTGCTGGTTTCATTTGCTTCGTGTGCAGGTCAGTAAATGGTGCGCAGCGTATCTGAAATGTAGGGCTCCCACAATTCTTTGCGTGCTGGGTATTGCTGCCCGTATAATTCACATGACTTCAGGAACAAGATGGCGGACCGTCACGGCTCATTAACTTTTCTTATAGTCATGTCATAGGGTTATTCATGGCTATTTATGGTTAGTGAGGGTTAAGGTTGGGGTCAGGGCTACTTGTGTTTCGTAGAAAAGGGATAGAGTACGCTAAAAGTTCGTTAGTAGGCAGCGAATTGAGTGGTTGGTGAAGTGGCAGTGCATGGTGACTCCGGTGTTCGAGGTCCCAGCTTCGAGACTCATGCTCGCCTTTCTTCGTTTTTTTTTCTAACTTCTATTTTTTCTTGAAATTTATCAGTTTTTAGCTGTCCGCCATCTTGTTCCTGAAGTCGTGTGAGTTTAGCTAATCCCCTTTGCCTTGCCTTTGCAGACGCACGTGAGGTGGGTGTGTTCGATCATAACTCGCTCCACGTTTGAAGTGCGTGCACTTCTCAGAAACTGTAAAGCGCCATTGTGGGTACCATGAACAAATTTGTTATTAATATGCACGCTTTTCAGGAATGGGCGATAATACTTTAGAGACCGTTCATACTATGGGAGGCAGATAGGGTAACTGAAGGAGGGGAGGGAGGGACATAATGTAAGGTACAGTAATAAAGAAATGAACAGGGTTAGACAACAGAG
>JAOEHT020429055.1:0-10955 GCA_025448195.2 Parazoanthus atlanticus | reverse complement strand
CTTGAACCGCATCCGAGTAAGGAGTACCCCCTGGTGTAAGGTGCAGTAAACATGGTTAATAACGGTCAATCACTAGACTCGCACTTCTTTGCAGAGTCAAGCAGTGAGTTACAGGCTTTGGAAGGAATAGAAAACAACCCTAGGGGAGCAGTAACACGAACAGAATTCCAAAGTTCAACAATACGATTAAAATGAAACTTGAAAGTTTCTTCAACATACTGTAAACGTAGCCGTTCTGGAGAAAAATGAATCAAAAAGGGAACTCACAATCAGTTTTGTTTGGAATTGTCAAACTGATAAAATAAACCCGAAGAGTGTTTTAAAACAGTCATCCCGGCACCTTCGAAAATAGAGTTCACTTTCTTCCTGAATAATTCCCACTTTTAAATCGTGTAATTTCTCAGTCAGAAAAGAACTATATGAAACAAAGTGAGAAAGTCAATACAGATATATAAATCATATATATTACATCACGATCCGTCATATCAAGCTGATTCCCTGAACCACAAGGCTAAGCAGATACAACTGGTTTCTTCAGTTAAAATTATTTTAAGAACTAATTATATATTTTGCAATTTTAAATTAATTTTTTCTTATGCCGTAGCGTATATTGTTTTCTCTTTATAATAATGATTGTCTTCAACCATAATCAGGGCGGAAAACTAACAATTGGGAACTCGCAAGCTCTACTCACAGCGGGGAAGCGCTCTCATTACGAACCACGTGCAGCAAGGGACCTTGCGCAATACAGCGCGAGACATGATTAGTATAAATAGAAACTATTTTGAGCAGATACCAGTGGTAAGTGGTCAGGTGACTACGGCGGCAGGTAGTTGTCAGTGGTAAGTGGTCAGGTGACTACGGCGGCAGGTAGTTGTCATTATATCTCTTAGAGCTCTTTGTCATTAACAGTGACATCGGTGGTGTTAATAAACAACTTTTGAACTTTGAATCTTTTACTGTATGTAAAAGATTCAAAGTTCATGGGGGGAAGGGGGGACTGAACAAAGAGGAAGATTAGCCGCAGAAAGCTTTTGCTTGCGTCAGGTGGTCGCTATTTTTGTAGCCGCCCATATGTCGCAAGAGAAATACGGCATTTGATTCATTATATTTCGAAGGCATACTTACAATGTTTCACTGCACTGCATCGGACTTCAATCCACCTTCGTCACACCTCACTTGTCTATTCTTGCTCTTCTTTGGCGCACCCGAGAGGGTCCACATCGCCTTAAGCCGGGTCAAACCAGCACGAGAGTCGATGAGAGTTGACGAGAGTTCAAACTCTCACTCTCGTTTGACCACCAACTCTCATGCACTCTTATCGACTCTCGAGCGTTCTCATCAACTTTGAACACGTTCAAACTTTCGATGAAAGTTGATGAGAGTTTCACACGTTTGTTGAGCGACTCTTGTCAGCCCTCATGGACTCTCATCCTCGTTTGACCGTGCGCATGAGAGTTGAACAAAACTGCTCGCTCAACTCTCATGCTCGCAGTTTGACCCGGGCTTTATGATTGCGAAATATTTCCACTGCTCGCTGAAACACCCTAATAGTAATATTATAGAGTAATTCTGAACCATTGCAATGATTCAATAAATTCAAGTTCAGTTCTACGCTACAGGTATAGTATTGAAACGGATTACCAACAGTTATGGTTATGATTACTGAAACCAGTCTCTTGTAACATAGTGTTTCTTGGTCTAAGTGAATCGTTTTGATCAATATACTCTGAGGCCCCGTTCACACATATACCGTTTTCATTTGAAAACGCAACCTCTTTATCAAAAGCGTATCAAAGGTTTTCCGTCCACACGAACGTTTTCGTTTTCAAACTCAATTTTTTTCTTCCGTCTCCATCGTTTTTTATCGTTTATACAAGTAATGGAAGAAACAGATTGCGTTTTCAAACGAAAACATAAACACGTGGACGGGTCCTTAGTAAAATATAAAGAATTGGATATTTTTTTAAAGCAGCAGTATGGAATAACCGCGGCATTGACCCTTTGACTTGCTTTACTTTATCTTATTTTAATTTACTACATGTTTCAATGTATGAATTCTCGCAATACGTCAATTCATAAATTGCTTGCTAAAAAAATTTGCAGACAATTTACATACTCAAGGATTAGAATTCGGCTTATGATTAGGGTTGAGATTGCGTGTTAGGGTTAGGGTTAGAGTTAGGCTTAGGGTTAAGGTTAGTTCTTAGAAATTGAGGTTGAGGATTAGGGTTAGTGTCTCACGTTTGGATTCTCTCTTAGCACAGGATCATAATCTAAAATTTACTTTCACACACTTGCGTCTTAAACTGTGTTCCTTTTCAGTTAGGCAACATCCTCTTCCTTAGCAACAACAATAAAAAATATGTTTTAGCGCGTTTTTGCAGGCTTCTAAGGTGCTGCTATAGATAGAACAAAATTAAAACTAAGGAACTAAAATTATTTTTAAAATGTTTACGATCGAACTGTTCTTGATGGACAGTGGAAGGCGATTCCACAAATCTCAGGTGCGGCTATTTTGAATGCACGTGCACCAGAGGACTTGAGACTAAAACAGGGCTTCTCCATTAAGAGGTTCTTTTTACAGGACCTGAGGGTTCGTACAGGCTTGTAGGGTTGTAATTCTTCTTTGATATAGGCTGTTGCATGGTCATCCAAAGCTTTGTTGGTGATTAGAAGAATCTTGCACTGAATGCGCTTTTCGACGCGAAGCCAGTGAAGTTCTGCAGCTGTAGGAGCCACAGGGACAGCCTCCAATGCAGCCGCCTTATTTCGTTCGCCGCGATTGCCTATCTCGGAGAGGCTATCCTAACCTAAGGGAGGGGTAGGTGGGTAGTTGCCCAGAAACCTCCAATTGTTATGGCTATCAAAGTACGACAGTCTTGATTTTCCCGGAAAACATTGTCAGCAAACAAAGAAGCAAATGCGTGGCATATTGTGGCCGGCTATTTAACTTTCTTGTCCTCGAGACAGCAAATGTTAAACGCACTTTTTTTGCTAATTTCGGTCTGGTCCCGACATTATCATTCACATATTTTGTAACTTGTTACCAACTGTTGTTCATTTTCATTAATTTATTGAACCAGTAAATAACATAGTGAAAAAATTAACTTGCTTCGAAATAGCAGCGCCAGGAAATATCTATAGATTTAAAAGATTTTTTCGTTTCTCCTCTTTTTCTCCATGTACTTAGCTTGTCTCGAGGACCAAAGAATGGAATAATCGTAATGTGTCATTGTCCGTAGAGTATTGACTCTAATTTTGTTAGACAAAGGCATGCGAAATGTCTTTATTTTAATTTAAGATTAAATTAAAATTATGTGCGGGCACCAAATATGGAACTGTCCTAACCAAGCTACTCTTCTGGAAAGAGTTTCATCGCAGTTGTAGCTCATGATCGATTCATTTTTCCGTTCATAGCTTTTCTTAGATTTTTATATAATACGTTTTTTTCTCTAAAAGCAAAGCATTTTTCTATTAGAAATAGTATGAATAGGAGCGAACTCCCACGGGATAAAGCAACAATATAAAACATGAAATCTACTTGTGTTGCTACCCCTTCACAATTGCCTTCATAACCTATCTTTATAAAAATTTCTCATTCCTGAACTCGGATTATTTGATTCGAGTTAACTAAGAACAAAAAGCTTCGTTAAGTTTTCTTTATTCTAACGAGAGACTCAAAGAAAGATGGAAAAATGGGGGCATTAAAATATGACTGTATATAATACACTAGAAAGAATTCAGTGATACTGCTAAATATAAATGGCCTCCATCACTCAATTAATTTTCTATCAATTAAACACCATGGATCAGTTTTGGAACATTTGGCCAGTTTCCCAAGTCCGCGGAAAATTACAAATCGAAATCCAAAACATTCCCAATCCTTTAAACCACAGTTTCGAAATTTTCATTTCTATTTTATAGATGTGTCAAAGTAATATTAATTCCTCAATTTCTGCCATTTTCCTCGCTCAGCTCATTTCCTTTCGCAAACTGGTGTATCCTTGTTTGTCAGTATGATCACTCCTTTAAATCCTTATATAAATTCGCTTCGAGCACGCTTTTTCACATACTACATCCATAATTGTAAATTGTTCAATACATTATCATTTATATTACTATTATTATTATTATTATTTCATTATTATTATTTATTAATAATAGTAAAGATAATAATAAGAAATAATAATAATACGATAAATTTCAATATCATACGAGGAAAAAATTACTGCCATATACAAACTTACTGAACACCGAAAAATCCCCAGTGAAAAAATGATCATTTTTGCTTGAAGATCGAAGTGCTTGCAACAGATATTTCTTTTCAAAATAGAAGAGTCTAGAATTTCCATAAAGTTTTAAAGTATCTGTGAGTTCTTCTAGTAGGGCAGGTATAGACAAAGGAAGCGTCAAAAAAAAAATTGTGATAAATCACCTTGAAATTTTAAGTGTGCCCTTTTCATGTTTCTTTAAACTGTCAATGTCTCCTTTAGGCTTTACCATGGATTAAAACGGTAAACGCTTGTGTTATAAATAATTTTACTCATTAATGGTTTGCAATATTACACTACTCACGTATTGAGGAGTAATCCTCATAATTTACTAAACACAATCTTCAACATGCAGCTGTTCCAACTGGTTCGGAAAATTACAGTCAGAAAAGTGTGATAATCGTTTTGTTAGGGACACTTAAGTGCAAGTTGCTTAGCAGTGCCAATTGTTGCTTCTGGAATCTGATTACGTTTGAGACAAGTGAGTTAAAATGCAAGCCTAACCAGATGTTAAATTCCTATACTAAACGAATTTGGAAATTAGAGTTGTGACGTAAAATTTAGTTTCCTCGTTGACAACAACTTAGATTTAAAGTTAAGAAGACGAGGGCGCTGAGACTCTCACGACTGGATTGCTTAACATAATTGGTTTTCATCGCTTTCCTCTTTAAGCTAAGACGCGAAGAACAAGTTCTCAAACTGAGATGTAGTATTGAATATGGCTGAAAGTGGCTTTCAAGATAATTATGTTCCATTATTTTCCGAAAAAGCTCGTTAAGAAAAGCGTGCGGCGGACAATGCTTTGCATTGTACAATACATGTGCATGTAGAATTCTCTTTGTTTCAGCCATGTGTGCTTGAAATTATGGGTTATCTGGAGCCGTGGGAAATTTTTCACTTCCTTTTGCGACAAAAAGCACAGCCAATCACAACAGATGAGACCACCTGTCGCCTTCAAAAGAATTTTCTGCAATGTATTGGTGATCGATTATTCACTTCAAAACCAAATCTCATTTCCAAACGGTGGCAGACCCTGCACAATAGCGTGGAATACTCCCCCACTGATCATAAGTAATAAATCTTGACACATCATTGTAATTTCAGTAGTTAAAAAAAGAGTAACGGCACTAAATATAAGAGGCAATCAGGCGGTTTACGAGGTTAAGAAAACAATAAAACTCTCTACGAAAGCCCCAAATCCTATAATGATCTAAGATACAACTTATGTGCGATTCGGTGATGGTATTCAGTGTATCTAGAATTTTAGTTTACAGTTTCTATAAAATGGTCTGATTAGACTTCGCAAATATTTTTCAATTTTAGTGGGGCTTTTTGCATAAAACTACTAGAATATTAATATCTTAAAAACTATTGTCATAACTGACTCTGATGTCAAGAGTTCGAGACTCGAGGAGCTTTGGTTTGGACTTGGTGCCTATCCAGGCGACTGAAAGTCTTGTCTTCTGAGACTCTATAAGTGCCTTCTAGGCCAATACTTAACAATCAATGTATTTTATATATTCATCTCCCGGTTGCTAAGTGTGCGACTGTGGTATTGAAGAGAACAAATGACAACATGGGGTTTCTTACATGTGGCTTAGTTTTCATCTAATACTCATTTCATAAGAACAAAAAGCCCACAACCTGTCTAAACTCGTTGATGCAAACTACTATGAATGATCTTTTATATCAACAAAAACGCGTAGGGCGTTTCAAACAGTACGCCGTATTCTCCGTGGCTCTTTGTCGTTTCGGTTTAGCCAATTACGAAGCCAGACCTGAGGTCCTTTTCATTCTTAATCCTTCAATTGTAATTGCTTTTGAAATAGATATACTAAAAACCAACTTTAAACTTTGATGTCACTTTTAAGACGAAGTGGATCTTTGAAGAGGGAAGCAAAGAGGGGTAAGTAAATGCTATACCCTTTTAAGTAATAAACCTTTTCAATAAGTCTTGCGTACTAAATTTTTTCCCCTTTGATATATACTTAAAACTATAACAAATTTAGAGCTGTTCAATATCAAAATTAAAAAAAACTCTCAGGACTAATAAATTAGTTAAGTAACTCTTATCGAAACTACTTAACATTTTTATCTTGGCTTTTGTTTTTGCAAGTACTCAACGCTAATAAAAATGTTTAAACTGTGTTTCTAAACAGGATTTGAGCACATGAAGATGGAAATAATGAATTATGTACCGCGCGAATTCGGGCGTATCCTAAAGTTTGAAAATGACGATTTGGAAAACAGCAGTGGTATTAAGGTGGAGAGTGGAACAACTCACGCAAAGTATCTTCAACACGAATTTCCTATCCATGACACTTGCACTCAAAATACAAGGGGTTGTGTTAAAAGGGCGAGCTTAGATTCCCGGATCCGCAGATTGAGAGCTAACGATAGAGAGAGACGGCGAATACAGTCTATTAATGGAGCAATGGAGGCACTCAGGAAGGCTATTCCGGATACGCGAGAAAAACGGAAAATTACGAAACTCCAAATTTTGAAGCTTGCGCAGAGGTATATTCATACTCTGACAGAAATATTGAGAACCGATTCTGAAATGTCCCCGGGGACAGATGATAACAGTATCTCGGAGTACCATTCTGCCCAACACTCTTGTTGCAATTAGTGACACTTATCGGCAAGGATAAACAGTCTAACTGGTTACTGTATTGCCTGTGAACAATACGGGCTTCCGGTGAACTGCATAACGTTGAAGAGCAAACGACAGGGTATCTATAAAGTTATCAACGGCCCATGGCATGTCAAATAATTCGATCAACTATAGACAATCAACAATTTATAGAAGTGATATAATAAACTATAGAAATCTGATATACCGTATAGAATTCAGAATCAATATTTGTGCGTTTAATTCGAGTATGAATCCTAAAATCATATTGCACTAAAGCACTAAATTCGGTTTTCAAAGTTGTGAAAAGAAGACCATTGAAAAGTCCGATACCATGACATAACTCGTTAAATTAAACAACTTCACAAAAGCCAGAAATTTTATCTGACAATAAACAATGCAAATAAGATTGCACTATGTTAGTATGTATAAATCAGTACGATTATAAAACCTAAGAAATAACTGAGGAAATCTTTACTTAGTTTTGTATAGTATAAAAATACTCGGATCTCTGACTTTCGAATCATTTTAGCTGAGTTATTGTACAGAAAATGTTTGACCCACTTTCATTAAAAGTGCAACGAAAAACGAACTGAAAAGGAATGTAATTGGTTTGACACGATAATGGACGCCTTTGTTTTAATGGCACTGATGATTGTTCTATGAAAACAAACCACAAGCGAGCGTGCACTTTTATTATGAGATCAGCTTTGTATATATTGTTTTGCAAATTTGGAGAGCAATTGAACGACCTCTGTACCTCAATATTGTAGAATAAAGGAGCATTATTAAGACTTTGTGTGGTCTTACAGATTTTTCTATCGGTCATGTGTAACTTAACACAAAGTGTGACCATTGAAAAGGGAAGCCCTTGATGGAACATTAAAAAAAAACTAACTGAAAATACTGTTTGTTTTCTATATCATCCAAGAAAAATCATATTAAGATGGTGCTAATTAGTCCACGATATGTTAGTTAGTTTGGCATCAAAAGGGAATGAGTTTACTTGAATGGAAGGACGCTCTTTGAAACAGTGCTACATGAATCTATTTTCAATAATTTCGCCGACATATCCCGGGCAATTTGTCAGTTTTCTAACAATGATTCGGAAAATCAGTTGTTCCGAGCGTTAACCGGGCGTTAACACTCAAGTTGTAGGGAAAACGTTTAGCCTAAGAACTGTAACAGTGAGTTCAGTTAAGTTAGAAGTTATCTCGTTTTGTTACAACAGCCTTATTGGCGACGGTCCAGTATTGTCAACTGGTTCAGAATCGAACGCACACTAACGAAGAGAGATGTGAATTCTCGTATCGGAAGTATAACAAGGGTTTTTAATTGTTGACAACGACAATGATAATAAAAACTCTTGCTCTGCCGGACCTTGCCAGTATACAAAAAAAAAAACTGAATTAACCAAACTATATATAATAGCGAAGCTGTAGACAAAAGGTACTTCACTTTTGTTTATACAACAAAGAAGAGTTGTTTAGTGCTTCACCGAGTGATTTGCATGGTCACAGTGTTCATGCTGATGAAGAGGATGCGATAGTTACAGTGAATCCAGATCGTCACTGCAAGGAAACAAAAGTGTTAATTAAGACTGTCAAAAGAATGGTGTTAAGTTACTTTCCATTTACTAGGTCTAGGTGGCCCTAGAGCAAAATTGCCGATTTAAAAATTGTGGAAAATTTCTGGAAATTTTCAGGAAAATTTTCCTGTTGGTGGAAGAGCTGTAGTTTGATTGGTCATTTAGTATGACGTGATGCGGATGACATGAGCGCGCGATCGACGACCCGGTACAAAATGAAAACTTTGTTCAAATAAACAAAGTTCCGTTCCGTTCCGTTCCGTTCCGTTCCGTTCCAACCGGTAGATACAGAAAACTTGGATATCTCCGGAGGTAATCCATTCGTTCCGCAAAAATTTTACTGGCAAAAATTTATTTCCGTTTGTCATTACAACCGATCGAACTGAAAAATCTGGCTAAATATGAAGAGCGCCCTAGCGTGTGTGCATTTCTTCTAGCCACAATGGACCCTTTAAAACATTTTCCGTTAGTTGGACGGGGTGCAAATCATACGCGATATCCAGTTTTTGTTTGGGAAAAACACGACATCTGAGGGCGCATAATTTCCGTAAAGTTTCAGTTTTGAAAATCTTGTGAGCTACAAACGCAAGATACAAGGAAAAAGATTATACTGATCAGATTTTAGGTATAAAGTTGCACCAGAATTCTTAAAGTTTCCACATAATTATCTGTAATTAATTTTGTCAACCACGAGATGTACATATATTGATATTGACAAATGCTCACTTTCTAAAACAGCCGCTGCAGCCCTCAAATTTCATCAGTAAAACATTTCGCCTGGTAACTTAAGTTTGTAGTTCATACGTTTTTCGAAACTGAAATCTTCTTGAATCTTACGGAAATTGTTTTCCATCCGATGAAAGCTTGTTTCGAAGCCAACTTTAGTGTGCTCCATTGGTTATTTCCAGGGGTTACGGATTGCAACAGCCGTCTGAACGTCAAACGATTATATGTCACAAGCAATTATAAATCGATCTCATGCATTTTTAAAACTATTTCAATATTTCCTTAACCCATTCGTTCAAATTCATTCCAAGAAGTCAAAGCAAGTCTGAGACTTATGTTCAACTTTGAGCTCGTTCCGAAGTTTAAGCAGATTGTCACAAGGTCCATGCAAGTCGGCGGGCCAAGCCAAGCGCGAGTTGACTACACAGTTAAATAGTGTGCGGTTTACTTGTATCGACTTGCGAGTCTGTTTTGCCACGGATTTAGGTTCCTTCAATTTGCCATAAATCTTTTTATATTAATCTTTATTTATACTCGCTGCAGTTAAACTGGATTAAGAGATTTTTACAAAAAGACATTGAGCCCCGACTTATGCACATTAAACCCCAAGCAAAATAATCTGGTTTTTACAACAACAAGAAACGTAAAGTCGTTTTAATAAAAGAAAAAAAAAGTCTGCGTGCAAAAAAGAGACAATTTAATTTCTTGAAGTATTGACTTACCAAACCTGCTTAAACCACGTGTCTTTCTTTACAGACACATCGGTAAAAGTTCAAAGTTCAAGAGACCTTGGTGTAGTCTGTTAAATAAGCAATTTCAAATCATTAAGCTTTGGCCATGTGTACTGACTTGCAAGTCAGCACAAGTCAACACTGGTTTTGATCTAAACCGCTAGCTCGTTCGTTAACGAGTTAAAGTAAGTCTGAGTCTTGCGTCCAAATTTGATCTCGTTCAAAGTTTAAGCAGATTGGCACAAGTCTATGCAAGTCAAGGCCAAGCCGAGCGCGAGTTGAACGCAGTTAATTAGTGCGCGGTCTATTTGTATCGACTTGCGAGTCTGTTTTGCCACGGATTTTTGGTCTTTCAATTTGCCATAAAACTTATAAACATTGAACCTCAACCAAACTAATCTGGTTTATACAACAACAAAAGCGTGCAATCGCTTTAAAGAACAAAACAAGTGTCTGCGTGCACAAAAGAGACAATTATATTTTCTAGAAGGCTCCTTGTCACTCCTGCTTAAACCACGTGTCTCTCTCTAAAACACTTCGGTAAATTAAAGTATTTTGTTAAATTCTCAAAGTAGAATGATTTTATGGCAATAAAAAGTACCTGCAGTCTAGACGTTTAATTGGTGGGTGCTCAGAATTTTTCTTGATTATACTAGCCATAGCATCAGTTGAAATCCTTAAACCCCGATACATTAACAGGCCCGTAGGCAGGGGGGTGGGGGTGCGCGGGGTGCGGACGCACTCTCCCGGGCCAAAAAGGTCCGCAGCAGTGTGCTCAACTAAAACCAAGTTTAATAAGAAAACGGATTTTAGAAAGTATTTTATTCCTCTGAAAAAATCTCAATAATCACTTCAAATGTTTATTTTTGACTTTGGTCTTTAATGTTAACCACCCTCCTCCCCCCTGAAGTGTTATAACGTGAGGTCCGCTATGGTGTCGGTTCGCACCCCCTCCCCCTCCCCCCACCACAATTCCTGGTTACGAGCCTAATTAATTGTCAATT
>JAOEHT020428160.1:0-17212 GCA_025448195.2 Parazoanthus atlanticus | reverse complement strand
ATGTCATAATAATTGTGTGGATGTTATCTCTGCTTCTTGCAGTTCCAACGATGGTAAATCCCACGGCTGACCGCTCGATGGTACTGGGCGACCACAGTGCTTGCCATTGTCAAATATTCTCCGTTGGGCATAAACTTTTCCTTACCGTTTTGTCTCTGCTTCTCCTGGTCATTGTTGTCTGTAAGTCTAGAATAGTTTACGGCATATATATTAGCAAGACAATCCTCGGTGAAAACGCACACCCAAATGGGGAAGACCACTTGAAGCGGAAACACATCTATCGTCTGTTACCTTCCTATTGTTGTAGGACTTATCATTGCAGTTTCTTCTCAGCCGCATTATTTATTCGACGAGCCGCTACTTATAGTTACTTGTGTACTATTCGATATAAAAGGAACACTCAACCCCTTTCTCTACGCTTTTCAGACCTCAAATTACCGCGCAGCTTTAAGAAAACTGCTCTGCAAATGTCGATGTAAGAACACTTGTCTAAAACATGTCTCTTCAGACATGGAACTTAATTGAATCGATTACGTCCACACTGAATGCCATGGAAGCAAATGGATTGCGTTTCTTCATCGTAAGAAATGCGTATATGCAAAAACTAAAAATGGTCTGATAATCGTTAAACACAGTCACCAAACAAAATGTTCAAGTTTGTTATAGTGAAGTCTCGATTAACACATGTACATCGGCGGTGACTTTCTTTCTAAACAGATGGCAGGGGCGTACCTGACTGTAAGCCAGTTAAGCACGGGCTTAAAAGATTTTTGGGGAATTTTTTTTCTCGAATGGCCAAATTGAAGTTTTTGTGTTTTCATAACCAAAAAATGTTTGCTGAGAGTGTCATTAAAGTAGGAAAATACAACATTTACGTGCGTGTAACTTAAATTTCCAACTAAAGTTACTTTACGGCCTGTAAAACACCCGGGTCTTGTACCGGTGTAAACTGGTAACCGTATATCAGCAACATTTCGTTGGCGGGCTTAAAGCTGAAAAATGCCCACGAACGCCCCGGATGGTTTGCATAAGAAGACATTCAATTGTCGATTGGTAAGATATTTAACAAGGGCTATGAAAAGCCCAAAACAACCAACTTCACTCGTCGTATTGGTTTTCTTGCGGTATACTTGATACCTTTCATTAGCAGGTATTCTTAATTGACTTTTCCAAAAGTATGATCACGACGAAAGGATAAAGCAAAAGTTTAGAAGTTTCTAATATTTACGTACTAATTTATCTACTTAATGTTACGAATTAAAGTTACATAGAAAACATCAAGAAATGATTATATCTACTTTCTTTCTACATCACAATATAACTTTTAATGAGCGTTTATTGGTCATTAGGATACCTAAATGAAAAGAAACGTTCGTTCGACTATGGAATTGAAGCCTGGAAAATATTATGGAGCTACCGAGAAAAGATATCAAAAATAAAAAAATGCCTAGGACATATTATATATGTGTAATATATAAATTATTCAGTAAATTATGTATATTATGTATATTATGATTTCCTTCTGCCTTTTCCTTTTTCTGCTTTCTTTTAATTCAGTTTTTTCCATGTATTTTGGCTGCATTAGAACTCGCTCCTTATTTCTAATTATTCAATATAAGGGTACCTGATGCAATTAACCGTCACTGGTTATTTCAGGTACCCTGTACTCAACTCTATAAAAACCATATTATTTCTTCCTATCAATATGTAAGCCCTGAGTACAAATAAAAGATTGCTGTTGTTGTCGTTCATATGCATCTATGGCGTCATACGGTCTCACTTTAATTTACCGCTAATGGGGTTTTTAAAGGATATGGAATATGAATGAGCAAAATGTAGTTCCGCTAACAAAAACGAAAACAAAGAAAACCATCGTGGTAAACGCTACTCTGTGTAAATTTTACAAGATAGCTTTAACTGCTTATATATTAGTAATACAGCTGTGTAAAATACAAACTTTAAGTTAATTTAGGGCACCAGTAGTTTGTACTAACAGGATTTATCCTATTTAAGTAAAGGTTATTCAATGAAGTGAAAACATTAGCGTAAGCAGAAAGAAAGAAAGACTTTCCCGTATTTTAGAATGCAATTTCACAATTTGGAACACGAATTTCTCTATTATCATTTACTTGAAAGGAAAAGGTGAAGATAATGCCATTTAGTATATACCAAACCAGTGAATATTACTTATAGCGCTCTCTTATTGGCTACTCCAACTCAGAATATCCACTGATATTCACCTCTGGGTATTCATAGGTGACTTAATACAAAATGGTATCTCGTTTCGCAGCTGTTTCCGATTCTGATATTATTGCAAAAAATGACAAAAAATTTGGATTGTCTGTTTTTAACCACCATCTTCTCCTTGCCAAAACAAGTATTACCCATATTGTCTAAACTTAGACCGATGGGATAGACCCATGTCAAAAGATCTTCTCCACCTTCCGCCAGTCTATTGTCTAAATTCAACCATGTAATACATATAGGGTTATTTATGGCTATTTATGGTTTTCTATGGTTAGTGAGGGTTAAGGTTGGGGTCAGGGTTACTTCTGTTTGCAGCGAATTGAGTGGTTGGTGTAGTGGCAGTGCATGGTGACTCCGCAGGGGCGTCCCCAGGATTTTGGTAAGGGGGGGGTTCCACATTACCGAAATTTAGGTTGACCAAGATAAGGTTTTGACAAAACCTTATAGTAAAAGCATAACAAACGGTGAAAAAGGGGGGTTCTGGAACCCCAGGAACCCCCCCGGGGACGCCCCTGCTCCGATGTTCGAGGTCCCAGGTTCGAGACTCACCATGCTCGCTTTTCCTCGTTTTTTTTTTAAATTCTATTTTTTCTTGAAATGTTTCTAAGTAGGAGTGTCAGTTTTTAGCTGTCCGCCATCTTGAACCTAAAGTTGTGTGAATTTAGAAAATCCTAATACGCACTACGTTGACGCTTTAGATAGTTCTGATTGGTTGAATTTAGACAATAGACTGGCGGAAGGTGGAGAAGATCTTCTGATATGGTTCTAACACATCGGTCTAATATAGACAGTATCGGTAATACCCATTTGGACAAGGAGAAGACGGTGTTTTAACAGTGTGGGTCACCTTAAAGGGTACAACGTGTCCTGTTGTGTACTAACAGGTGAATCTTAAAAATTAAAATAATAGATAATAAGATAAAATAAAATAGAATATACCGAAATGAAATAAAATGTAACAAAACGAAATAAAATAAATATAATAAAATAAAACAAACTAAGACCAAATAAAACAAAATAAAATAAAAATATAATACAAATCTAATAAAATAAATGCTTGTTTCAGCTTTATTGCTAAAGCTTATATACACGGAAAAAAACTGTAGACCGACAAAGTGTTTTGTTTAAAATCTTCCACGCGCGAAAGAGTGTGTGCTTCGAGATAATCACTTTACTTTTGTTTTCTTTGTAAAACAAAAATATTGCAGTTACATCCACTGGTTTGGTATTCGCGGCTTGGTGAATATCAATCGTTAGTCAGCTCTACGTAGGATAACAATTGCTAAATCATAGTTATTTTTTATCCCCACAAGTCCGGAAGCACAAGGACGCTGCTATCTGCAAGTTTCTCTTCATACCCAAATGTGCATACCACAGATCAAATTGAAACTAATCACATTTGTTACGATTTACAAAATCTGTATATCGTTTAATTTGTTTTAATTGCAAACAAAGTGCAGTGAGCATATAATTGATCATGAGCTGGTTTCTTTGAAACTCGAGGCGTTCTTGCCTTGATTGTAGTCTCCACAGCAGAATTTTGAGCTCAATTACTGAGTAACCGCGTGCCTCGCTGCAGGCGCGCAATGCATTATCTAATGACGTGCGCACCTCCTCTGTGTGATCATTGATTCTGTTGTTATTCAAACATTAGTTATTGAAAAGTGAAGTACTAATTGAAAATAGAATACTAAGCGACGTCACAGGGCTTGACATTATCGTAGCTTATCGTTCTATTTCTCAATTGAAAAATAATTTATCTTTTCCAGATACAGAAAACTCGAAGAAGCTGCTGTGAGCGGCTTGTGGCACAAACACACAAAAAGTGTTGTTTGACTGTTTTCAGACTTAGGGACACGAAGGACGTTGGCTGTCATTAATATTTCAAGTTCACGCGGACGTTGAAGAAAACACAGTTTCACTCAGATTTCTCACTCCAGATGTTCCATTTCCCATTTTTTGCAGGTCAACAAAACATACTTCCACGCGAGCCGCCGTTATTTTTGAAATTTAGCGATCGCCCGCTAACTTTACCAACGGAAGTGTGTTTCCCCAAACGTCCGCATGGGTTAAAACATAGATCTTATTAATCCAGCAATCAATCAAAAACGTTACTTATCACGATAAAATAATAGCTAAGAAGAGCACGAGGGGTTGTGCTTCAAATATTACACAGACACAAAACTAAGATACAGCACAGCAGTGGCAGTATATTGGGGATGTAAAGGATGATTCTCGCACTAGCAGTAGAAGTACCAGGAAACAAACCTCAGGATGTGACGACATTGTATGCAACTTGCAAAAGTGTCTGAAAGAACAGAAGTTATAGGTTAAAATGTAAAGAAGAAGATGGACACATATTTAAAAACATTTGTTTTGTGTTATACCATTTCACCTATGACGAAGTATTCTACCTTTTGTCACGCCCTTTAATATCCGGAAATGATGACTTAACAGAGGTTCAATGCTACGAAGGGCGATAAATTGTGATGATCACTTGGTCAGTAACATGACTTTTAGAGGGTATGTTGTTTATTCATACACTTTGCCCGACAAAAGTCATGTTATGACTATTATCATCACTACAAAAAACCAAATCATATAGAAATCTGCAACAAATATAAATAAAAATAAAATAAATAACTCCTTATAGAGGTAAAGTGAGATAATTCAATAAATTCTGTCTTTATGGAAGGTTTTTGCATGTTTGACAGTTATTTTCCGAATTCAAATTTTTCTGTGGAAGACAGTTCGATGTCAGGATCATGCTGAGACAAACAGGAACGACGTGGCAAATGGAACTATCATTTTGAGATAAAGTTCTAAACGTGTCTTGGTTACCTTGTCCAGAAACTAGCTGGAAGATCGAAATGTTTTCATTGCAAAGAAAAATTTAGAATAATTTTTTGTCCAGGGTATTACATGGCTGCAGTTAATAGTAATAATAATATTAACCATAATCATATTCACAATTATATGATCATGATGATAATGACAATGATAATGGATAATGATCATGATCATGATCCTGATCCTGATGATAATGATAAACATAATAATAATGATGATGACAATGATAATGATGATGATAATGGTGATGGTGATGATAATGATAATAATAATCAATTATTTCAAAACTATACTGTAGCCAAGTGCTGAATTGCATTAAGTTAAATATCTTTAAAACAATTTAATTAAAATACAATACATTATATATAATAAATTAAAATATATAAAAGTCACAATTTAAAACAACTGGCTGAAGCAACAATGAAAGACTTTGAAAACCCTTTGTTCTGCGGTTGAGGCTAAGTGTCGTCGTTAAGGTTAGCCTTATTTCGACCAAGATGCACTGCGAGGGCCTCCCTTCAAGTAAATGATCCCTTAGCTCACCTTAGATACAGTTCCCTGAATAGAAAATACACTTTGGAGGCTTTATCCGTCACGTAACAGACTGGAGCAACTGCAAAAGAAACAAGAAAAAGTCATTTTTCTATATAGTTGTATTCGTCGTAAACAAACGCGAAGAGTTTGCGATGAGTAGTTTGCGATTCAACGCAAACTCATTGCGACAGAGATCACTGCTAGCCGCCATTTTGTTTTCACTGCGCTTTTCTCTGATTCGTCAAAATCGGTCACGTGGCATCAATTAAATTACATCATAGATCAATGGCAAACTGTTTGTGCGATTGTTTGCAAGAGTATTTCCATATCGTCTTTTCTTGAAGTAACGTCCCAGACAGTCGAAAACTTGTAAAGATAGAAAACTTTCTTTCATAAACTTTTGTGGTCTTCCAGCGATTCGTATATTTTTGTTATATTAGTTATTGCCGTACGCTTTCAAATTTTAGATTAGATTAAGGTGTCCCGTGTCTTGTCCCGACTAAATAAAGATAAATTTTCCGGCAGCCATTTTATTGCGACTTTTTGTTAAAGTCGATGATTGACTAAAACTTTTACAGTTCATGAACTGGGAATGACTAAAACAATAACAACAAGTTTAGTTCATATCTGTAGTTATGTAAACAAGAAAAACGCCAAGAACTGAAGGAACATTCAATGTGCGATTCTGGTAGTCTAAAAAACATGTATCAAAAAAATGAATCAGATCGCTGTTAGCTTTAAATTACAATGTATTGATCCGATTTTGACTAACAATTAGAGATACGAAAGCAAAAGAATATAAGTCACTTAAAATAGAGAGTACTGACAAAAAGCCATGTATAAGCATCAGTAAGAAATAAAAGAATAGTTCTAACAATTTTCTTGAAAGAACATTGGGAGAGAAGTTTGTATTCATCATGGATAGAACTCCAGATTTTACTCAAACGTAAGGAAAATTTACAATAATTTTATTTGAT
Source organism: Parazoanthus atlanticus (assembly GCA_025448195.2). Classification (NCBI taxonomy): domain Eukaryota; kingdom Metazoa; phylum Cnidaria; class Anthozoa; order Zoantharia; family Parazoanthidae; genus Parazoanthus; species Parazoanthus atlanticus. Next base: position 10,604 of record JAOEHT020428160.1, on the reverse strand, counting down.
CTGAGGGAAGTAAAACGTTTTTCAAAAACACACGTTAATACTTATCTCCAAACAAACTTACCATACATTGCAAATCCATGAAAAGGAATAATACCTAATAATAATAATAATAATAATAATAATAATAATAATAATAACAGTAATACATAATTTATCAAAAAATTATCTTGCAGTAAATGTGTTTACAATATGCATTAAATCCACTAATTTAAATCCACTAATTATCAATTGAGTATTTAAAAGCTAAAAAGTCGGCTGCTCTCTGTAAGTTGCATCTTGGGTTGCCATTGAATAAGAGACTTTTTTAATAGGGCCTTAAAATTATATTTATTATTAGATATTATACTTTGAGGTTTCAAAAGTTCAGGGGGGGTTCCTTATTATTCAGTTTCTGCATATACGAATTACAAAGTTCGTGAGGTCTGCTGGATAAAGCAGCTAATTATGCTGCTAACAGGGCTTCAACACACGTATACATAGGAAAGATGGTAAGTGCTCTTTTTTGAATGCTTTCTAACTTAAGGGATAAGTACTGTGGTATATCCTGCCACGCCTGGACCGAGTATTCTAATCTAGGCTTAAGATGGTTCTAATAACTGCTTAAATACACCTTAAGTATTGCACAAGGCGCCACGCCATGCCAGCTCCCTTTAAAAGTCTTAAATGAGTACAGTCTTTTAACGGCCTTCTTAAATATGTATATTCTACGTGGGACATGTCGGAAAAACGCCAACCAAGCTCACAAGCTTGCAAAAAAAAAAACAAGAAAAATATACAGAAGACAAGGGTTTCAACATGCCAGGTTTGCTTAACTTGCTCTTCTTCGTCCACTGTGAAAGGTTAACCGCATAATTTCTTGGTCAAAAAAAGTTACACACTTCATACTTTTGCAGTAAAAATTAGATTTCGAGACGCCATCTTAGAAATTTCGTCAGCGTTTGTCTCTCGCTACCTCGCACGCGTGCGCAGTCGTTATTCCGACATGTCCCAGTACATTTGTTACATGTTTGCCGTGACGTTGATAGTTGTGGTGTTTTTAAACGAAAATGTGTAGGTGTGGCCGGTGCCTAACCTTCCAGTTCCATTTTGCACCTTGAGTGAGTTTTCCTCAAAACGCGCAGTGAATTAATCGTGTTAACCGATCTGTTTGCAGGTGGTGTCCGCAGTTGTCATTCTTGTCTGTGTTTACTTGTTGATCATATTTGAGGTGAGACTTTCTTGGCTTTGTTCGTGTTGAGTCTGATATCAGGCTGTTCAGTGGAACGTTTTTGTCTAGCAAGTAATGTTGTTTATGCAAAGAAGCATATTTTAGCTAGTGTTTATTGAATGGGTTGTGTCATGATAAGATCAATCTTGTATCACGATAGGAGCAATCTTTCCACTGCTCGGCAAAGCACGTTAGATACAGCTATTTATAAAAAGGTTGTCACGTGCATTGGTACTCACCCAGACGGAAGGAATTCTGGGTGTTCGAAAATTAAGGATTAATACACTAGAATACAAGTTTTGGTATTGGAATGCTCCAGTGTTTCTTATTTGCCTTCATTAAAGTTTTCTAACGCAGAAGCTTGTATTACAGTGCATATTTCCTTCGTTTATGACAATGCGTATTGTTTTCTCCCATCCTACAGTTGGTCCATCGAGCCACAGCGGCCATGTTGGGGTCGCTTGCCTGTCTTGGAGTACTGTCTCTATTAAATAAGGTACATCGGAGTTGTTTGACAGGCAGTGTCCTTTAGCGCTATAATGATTCCTGACTCTTAACAGAACTCTAACAGAACAACTGTTACAGAACCGAACTCAAACAACTTGCCAGTCAGTAACAGATAACTGCTTTGCCATTGGCGAGCAGACCTTCCGGCTTAGAACCAGGAACGTTTAAATATTCTCGCAAAGGCTGAAACACGATTTATTTAATGCAAACACGTGTTGCAGGACCAAAGGTTCTTTAGTGCCAGTTAACCATAATTTTGATTGCACCAACTCCAACATTGTTTAATACTACATTGATCACTTGTATTTTCTGTGGCAAACTTACGTTAGAAACTGGTCGCAGGTTAAGCGACCGTGTTTGCGAACATATACCTAGATGTGAAAAACAAAGAATCAGACCTGTTCAAACCCAGTTGCTAGACATTTAATCTCCCAGGCCATTAACATGACCACATGGACATTTTCAACCTACACCAAAGATGTAATGAATCTCGCAAAGGAAAAGAACAAAGACTCATTCTTAAATTCCACAGAATCAATGAACGGTTTTCATTCACATACCTGTAGTTTCAAGAAAGTTTTCTTAACTAAATAGATACTCCAAATTCTAACAAAGGCCACGATTTGATTTTTGATCCACAGAACTTAAAGCCCCACTGTTAATTTAAACCCTAATTTCCCCACAATTACCCTGACGAAAGGCTAACGCTCAAACCATCAGATTACGTTGAAGCACATCTTGTGAACTCTCGTTGATCAAACCATACGTTCCGCCAAAGGCCACCAAACTACCTTCTCACCCTCCCGGTGCCGTCGGCAGATTGGAAACAAAAAAGCAGTGAGCGACTGTTTTGCAAGGACAAACGGAAATTGTTCTGTTTGCTCCTGAGATGCACATGTCGAGCCTTTTGCCTCGTAGAATCCACGCAGCACGTAACATTGGCTAAAGTTAACCATCTTTCTTTTTAGAGACCTTCGTTGGAATTAATCTTAACTTGGTTGGAATGGGACACCTTGTGTCTCTTATTTGGAATGGTTAGTATGCAATGGAAGTGGCTGTTTTTTTATTATACAATATGCGTGCATGCATGTGTGTGTGTGTGTGTATGTATATGTGTGTGTGTGCGTGCGTGTACGATTGCTTTAGTATAGAAAATTGCCCCATTCGAGAAACAGTTTGGAATTAAATGTGCGCGTGAACAGATCGGACTTTCTTTTATTTTCTTTGAGTGATGATAAATCCACTTGCAAAGAGTTTTATTGTATCTGTCTTTACGTATGATTTCAAGTTTTGAGCAGCGCTTTTTACAATAGATATTTAAGTAAAATGCATAGGTTATTCTCTAGGGATTTTTAAAAGTATGGTTATTGCTCCTAGTGGTGTATATAGCATTAGAAACTTTCTTCGTCACAAAGACATGGAGCTGTGACACAGTTACCGCCACGGACAGTACCCTAAATAATCTCTTGCCTCCCACAACTAGGCAACCTCGCGCTTGACCACATAATTAGCAACTAGTTACAACGTGGTCGTAAATCATTCAAATGGGTTTTTTTTGTATTTTATTGTACGTAGAACACGTCAGCTGTTCTTGAAATTCTTATAATCATTTAGTTCAAAAATTATCTTCTTTTTATTCGTTGAAAGACCATTGCGTCACCTGCAAACACCATGACTGCCTGCAAATAATGGTTTGCTCATGCGCATTATTTCGCACTGTGTGTTTGGTGCAAATAGTGTTGTGCTCATGTGCAGACCATGAATCCGTCAATGTGCATGCATAACATTTGAACGTGGCGATAGTGGAGGCTTGCTTTCCAGGATTTCCCGAAGAAGACCTTGCAAATTTAATTGAAGAAAAAAACAGTGAAAACAGAAAGATGAATGATAAAACAATTATTGAACTCGGTTATGAGAAAATATCAAGATTTTGTCAGTGTCTCGCAAATCAATTATTTGCCTCTGCCTTCGGCATCGGCAAATAATCGATTGCTCGCCACTGACAAATCACGATATTTTGCTCAACCTCGTCCAATAATTGTTAATTATTTGTAAAATAATCGCGCTACAAAGCGAATTGTGAAATTACATTACATAAATATTAAATTTTAAAAAGGGAAAAATTTTACATAAAATTAAAAATTAACATTTAATATTTTAAATCTACATTCCGTCTATTTTGAGGACTAAAGTTGAATGTTCTTTTTATCTATAAAAATTAAAGTTTCCGGCTTTCTTATCCACAGCCTCAGTGTGTCCTTTAAATAATAATAATAAATATATCTTATATTAGTATGTAATATGGCTGGATATTGTTACGAGTCTTGCAGTATTTTGACGAGCCCGAAGGGCGAGTCAAAATGCAAAAGACGAGTGACAATATCCAGCCATATTTATTACATACTAAACTGTCTAATAAGAGATCTGTTATACGACTGTTCCCTTCTAATGTAAAATTTCATAATAACTTGTTTAACTGGTTTGCTACTATACAAAATAACCTCTACAGTACAAATATCGCAGGATATTTGTATTCGTTCCAGGCCTAAATATGTTTTTTTACTACACAGACTGAAGTTGGATAATAAATAATAATGGCGTTTATTGGCACTTCGAAATCTACTGTGTTTACATTAGTATAAGTCCAATAAATATATCAATAAGTAAGTATTTAAAGAAACTATGTTCTAGAATTTTTGGCCTTTTTAGCCTTAACGTTCTTACAAACTATGAGTATGAATATTTTTTATTAAAATAAAAAGGAAAAAGGTGTATGCCGACCCACGCCACAGATTGCGCTGCAGACCAAACCTTTCTGCAGACCCGCCTTATGCAAACTGCCGCGCACCCACAAATATAAGACACATGTTTGTTATTCATGTCCGCAAAGCTTTATCGTATCTCACCTCAACTTAAGAGGAAACCACCCGCGTTACTGAGAATTTTTGTTATCTCTCAAATGACTTCCTAGTTAAGACTCCACTTTTGCCCTGTGTGTTTTTACGTATGTTTTGAAGACTAAATTGAGCTTTCGGTGTCCGTGCGTGGTACATGGTGTGAATGCGGCTTATAAACTCCCGCGTAAATCCCTTGTCGTTATTATATATATTTCTATATTCCCCATTTATTTAAGTCAGTGATTGCCTGAAAGCAAAGTTCTTGGCTTTGTCTCTCACTAAAACCAGACATGGAGCGTGGATAGTGATAACGATACACTATTGCCCCCTGAGATATCCGTTGGAGGGAAATATTGCACGATAACACGGAGGTTGCATATATGTATACAAAAATATAGGGCGCATGTGTCGAGGCACGGACATAAACTGGACAGTGGTATCAGCTTAGCGTAACTAAATCCACTCGAGTCAAGTAATTCCTCAAGACCGAAAGTGATATTCAATAATTTTTAATCGATCGCAAAATGACATGTTTCAAAATCAAATAGGATTTGTGGTCTCTGAGAATTCCTGATAAACTCTGATGGAGATTTTGGCACGCCCGTCGCTGTGGCTGTGCTTTGAATGGACACTTGACGCCCCAAAAATACCAGCTCCCACTTGGAGATGACAGCAAACCGTAAATATTTATTTTCATACTTTTTCACACCTGTAAAGATAAAGAAAAGTTGAACATATCTGACGAGTGATAGATTGAAGCAGATTTGTTTTCAATGCACTGCAATCCATTACTGTTATCCTCAATATAATATACTTGGAGGTAAAAATTGACCCGAAAATCGGACGCAAAAATGTGAATTTATTTTGCTGATAAAATTGCAGAAACAACAAAAGCTTTAACCTGTGCTCCGTTTTCTTACTGGAGAAGATAGCATCAGTGAAGATTTTTCCGTGACAGCCATAAAACTGACCAGCTCCACGGTTGATATCAATTAAGCAATTACAGTAATCGACTACAGCTATCGTTTCGAATTAGAAATCGATCACAGATGACGGTCTTTTAAAAGTAGTTAGCACTAGAAACGTAGTTTTTCTGTGACCCGACAGTCGGTGTACAACATTCTGTTAGTTTTAGGCAGCATTTAATCCTGGCCATTAAAGTGAGAACAAAACCAGAAATCAGCAAACTTTTCAAAATATCCCAAAAAGAACTCATGTTGCGCGATGAGTTGTGTGAAGATATTGAACGCAGCTTGAAGTCAAAAACAGAATATAGAACTGTACTGTACAACATAAAGACAAGAGATGTTTTTAATTTAAATTTTCGACCTTTGATTTACTTTGACATGAAGCAGTACTTAATAATAATAATAATCCTTGACTGACAAACTACGCTGCACTGTACTCAGTCGTGGTAAGACACAATACACTTTTGTAGACAATGTCACAATATGAGTACGTTACGACTCATTCCGTATGGTTCGAGCCTTGACGTAGATGATAATATTTTTAAAAAAAATAAACCGTGTGGTATTTATTGCTATACCCAGACACTGGACAAAAACAGAAATATGTACGCTGTCTAAAATAGTCCAGGAGCAGCTTAACGGGTTATTAACTGCAAAGTTTCGAACTAAGGTTTTCTTATGCTAAGCCGGACCAAGCTGTTTTAGACAGCTCAATAATGAGCGCGTATTTCTGCAAAACATCTGTCCAGTTCTTGTGTCAATACCTGACGCTAAAGGCAGTTCATTTACATTCGCTAATTCCATTCCATATTTATCTACATCTTCCCCAAACTTGTGCAAACAATGTGTACTTATAATTTCATAAGTGTCTGCAGCACTCTGGAAATCAGTTTCTAGAAATAACATGTTGCCATATTTCCTGATCAAGATTTTTTCAACATGCCCATGTGTCGGATCACGAACGACACGAAGCCTCTCTGCAAAAACGTCCAAGAGACAAGGCTCATTCCAAAACCCGTAATGCTGTGATCTCCATCAAGAGACAAAACTCTTGCGAAGTAAATTAGGGTTTTGGCGCTCTTAAAATGTTGGTTGGTCGTTTTCAGCTGCCAGTGATCACACCTGAAGACACAACAAGAGGAAAGATAAGCAAGGCCGGGAAAGCAAACCGCACGTGTTTCGCACACACCACATCCTGTTTGCTTCCAGAACTCTGATAAGAACTGCATCTGGCTAAAATCTGACTAAATCCCAGCGGTATTAAATTGTGGCGGTGTTAAGATGAAATAAGTCAATACCCAATCCTAACTTTATTTCTGGAATGACATCTATTTAATATAGTTGCAAAAAATGTCTTTTCTTTCTACGGCTTTTCCGTTATGTGACGCCCTTATGGATTGGCTCAATACCTTCATTTTCAGACGAGAGTTTCTTTTTATAATCTTTGCCGCCCCTATACTCAAGTACCTCGAGACATTACCAAGCTCATTGCATATACATGACAACTTGAACCTGTTTGGACGTGATTATGCGTTAAAACAAAATTCCTTATAAGCCATCCACACATAACATTCCAGCTTTTTAGGTCAACCTATTTTAAAAAATGCCTTATATAACACTATAGTAAAGAAAGTCACTCGACCTGGTCAACGGGGGGGTTGTGCCCTAATATTGGACCAGAAGTTTCTTAAATTAAAGAAAACGCGTTTACCAGACAAACTCAGAGAAAAAGTCACAGTGAACCCGCTACATTTGCATAGGTGATTAAGGAAAAGCGAAATAACAGATAACAAAAAATTGCCATAACATGCTGGGATGCAGGCACCGCAAATACTGTGTACCGCCTAATGACCCGTTCTGAGAGGAAAATCTGGCTTTCAAAATAACAGAAGCCAGATGAATTATTAGTCTTGTCCGCTTCTGGAATCGAACGCAAATTCCAGCACACTCGGCATTTAACGGACTGGATTCGTTTGCGCTAATGAGCATTTCCCCTGTATTCTCTAGTATGTAGTTGAGACATGATTTCTTGCTACTTTAGGACACTTGTCCGTCCGTCTCACGCAAATAGCTTATTTCTTGTTTGTTTTGAAAGCACTACTTGTGTCATTGCTATAAATGCAAAGGAATTCGTGAAGTAGATCAACTGCTCAAGTGGAAGAGATTGAAAGACGGGCCTAAAATTGAAATGGGATGTGTTTGAGGGGTTTGGCTGATAGGCGGACTTCCTTTTTCCTATCGACAAAAGAAAAATTGGATGAACGCTCTTTGAATCTCGCGTCAGAGCTCAGTTTAGAAATCTGGAGTGTAATTATTTGACTATTAATGTCTGGAGTAACGAGCGGCTCTCCTAAACCGTAGATTGGTAGAGTTTTGACCTTGTTTAAACATATAAATTTGAAGAAACCACTAGATAAATTTTAAGATCGAGTGCCGAAGATGTAGCTAAAACACACTGATACTAATAGAATACCTGGGAGTCCTTTCGATTACTTGGTAGGACACTCAAGGGAACTCGATTCGGTGCTGTACTTCCACTGTGGCGCCTCGTGCTTCGAGCAGCCGGCTGTATCTCGAGAGCAAGTTGCAGATCTTGTATGTAATCGATAACATACTGAAGAATCTCCACTTTGGTTAGGCGCCTGTTGGCAGGCATATAAGGGACCATTTTTTTCAGTTTCTCGTAGCAGTCGTTCATATTGTATGTACAGCCTTGCTCGGGATCAATCTGAGATCGTGATCTACCATCTCGACTGATGTCATTTGAAGTCTGAAGTGTAGAGTGTAGGGCTGCCATGTAGGAACAAAAGCTTGCATTAGGGATGGCCTGGCGAGGCTTCATTTTTGATCCAGTATTCACCAGCTCGTCGTCTACGGCTGAGCAACAGATGCAGCTTTAAGTCAGTGGAGGTATTTTCTGTTCTGCTGAACGGAAACTTCTGTGTTTTATCCCAGTGCGAGAGAGTACTTTATACCGCAGCTGTGTAAACTTGCTGACAGAATTTAGCCAATCACACACGAATCGGCCTTCAGATGCCAAACAAGTTGTAACCATCAAAATAGTGCTCTTGAAATGTCAACGGCAGTAATGCTCCGACCAATGATATTCATGCTTTGGGAGAAAGCTGTCAAAATGCTTGTTCTATGTAGACAGACCATTTTTTTCTCCATCGACATAAGTATAGTCACCACGACCAAAAATTACTGATTGGAACCCAGTCGTGGCAGATTTGTGCAACTGCTATTACATGAATTCTTGAACAGTCTTCGTGTTTGGAAAGCCAGATGTTTGGGTTGTTGGTAAAAACAATCAGGAAATGTCCAAAGGCCAGATGCTTGTTTGATTTATATAACCAGATCTCCTTCAAGCCAAGTGACAATATATCAATTACCCGCCAAAACAGCAGCCGTCGTCAACTCTTTCATCTCATTTGGCGCCAAAACGCCGACCCTCACTGTAAAATACCAGGCCTTGCACAGATATTGTGGCATATATTCAGTTAAATAGCTCTCCACGAGTATTATACGAATATTTTGAGTGTTTGATAACCAATTTTCTAGTTTTATTTGAATGCAGCCGTGTTTGCAAAATAATTAAAACTTGTTATATTACTATGCTTTTTAGCATGCTATTAAAATGTGTAGCGGCGAGATAGATGCATATATCCGTTATTGACTGTTTTAAAACGTTTTTGCATCTTCTTTTGCACGACGATTTGGCACCCATACAGTGTTCATGCTGTGCAAAGATGGACTGTTTTCCAAGACTTTTCAGTTGATGCAAATGCCAATTCGTTTTGGTTTGCAATTAATTGACTTGATTTTAAACTAAATTGAAATCAATCGTGTTCTGATATTGACTTCAGAGTGCCAAAAAGTTAAAGAATGTGGTCAGTCTAAAGATCATTTTTGCACTTCTTTGATAACACATATGGTATGACATGATTGAAGAATTTCAAAACATGTCTAGTTTTCTGAGCCTCTGGAATATCTATTTCAGCCCATGGTTACATCTGCGTTTTCCTTGCATGGTTTGTGAGAGATTACAGACCGACAACGGAAATTCGTCCGGTCTGAATTGCTAATAGAATTTGATTATGTTTGGGATTACATAATAAATCTGTTGTAAAAAGAAACACACTTAATTTTATTTTGCAAATCAGGAAATCGTGTATTACAATTACAGGCAATACAACTTTTACATTCTATCTGTTGTTTCAAAAAGCTGTTTAAAGACACTATTTTTTGTCTTATGGAAAGACATTTACTTCGGCATGAAGCTTTCAAACTGTGCATGAGTAGTCCATTAATTCCAAAAGTATTTAGAGCTTTCGGAAACAGAACGAGTTTGTTCTCAGCTGAGATATTGATTGTTGAGCTCTCTAGAAACAGACTTCTCGAGACACAACAATAACTTGTCTACGTTGGATTAATAATATTGAAAGCCAAGCTCAGCTCTGGTGACCGAGGGGACCACAAGACAACAGACATAAAACACACTCTCTGAGTCGGGGCAGACTTGATAGGGCTACTCTGAGAGGCGGAGTTTCGTTTATAAACTAAACATGCTGTGTAAATTTTGTTTGCAATTATCCAATGAGCACAGCAAAAGTCATTCACGGCTCGAAAGGTCATTCTTTCAATTTCATCCACCTGAACGGAGCCCAACACGAATTCCAGATAAACTAATTTCCACTTTTGGAAAAGACTCTTGTAATTAGTTGTCTTCTTCTAACACAATGTCCGTGTTTCTTGAGAGAAATTATGCGCGAAAAGGCGACGAAATGCCAACACATGGCCTTTCATGTCAAGTCGACTGCTCTTTGTCGCTCGCAGGAATTCAAGTAAGGATTAAGTTTTAACAGTAGCTTCGTTTCCTGTCAACGCTCTCACGCCCTCCACTCGCCACACACACGTCCTGAAAATCAACACCGTTCGTTTGTTAAACTGTCCGTAAAATTGCAAGCATGCTTGTTTAAGTAAACATAGTCAAAACCTTTGTAATTTTAAAGTTGGTACTGATTG
>JAOEHT020427270.1:0-17223 GCA_025448195.2 Parazoanthus atlanticus | reverse complement strand
AGGAACAATAAGAAGGCAAAGTCAATTTACTAAAATGTCTGGAAGCATTATTAAGAAAATAAAGCAGCAAAATCCTGATCCTCACTTTCAAGGCACTTACTACCAATACTCCTCGATACTTGAAAGATCTCCTAAAGCCTTACAACCCTCCTCGCAGTCTCTGTTCCTCCTCCAAGAACCTACATGTATTCTCTGTACCAAGATTTAATCTTAACTCTTATGGCACCAGGGCGTTTTCTGTCTGACTTGTGCACCCACTTTGTGGAACAGCCTGCCAAAACGACATCAGGCAGTCCGATAATTTAAACACTTTTAAGAGTAGATTTAAAACATTATTTTCTTTTTATTTAAACAAGCCTTTTAACTATTTATCTTTTGTTTTTATAATCATACATTCTACAGGGCTCCCATTAGCAAGTAATCGTGGAGGGTCTTTGGGACCCCTTGTTGGAGGCTTTGAAGGGTCCCCAGGTAGTTTTGAGGGGTCCTCTTAGTAATACAGTCAATCTTTGATGAGTTTCTCCTGGTTAAAATCAGGACGCTTGCATTTATAGATGACAAATAATATTTAAAAACTTCCCTTTGCAAAACCTGTGCATTTACTGACTCATGATATGTTAGCGCACGTGACAAGTAACAATTTGTTTACAAACTTTCTGCAGTTCTGAGTGCATTGATAGGGACTTTAAGAAGCTAGTACGGTTATGGCTACGAAGAAGGCGCAAAACAAAAGGCTTAATTAACGAAGACAATTAACTGCACATGAACATGCACCAAACTGACCAGCTGGCCACTGTCGAGTCCGAAGTTACAACATGAAAACCATTGATTTGGGGTTTCTGGAGAACATAAACGTGATTACACAAATTGTTCCGTTATCAGTTTTGTTTTACAAACAGGGTCTGCAGTTTGGTTGATTCGCACTCTTTCATAAAAAAGACAATAAGAAAGAATACATGTAGGTGGCAAACGAAAAAAGAGTCAGAAAAAAAAACAGAAAGCTGGTTTTAAGAAGACGTTGTCTGAGCCGTAGCCGTACTAGCTTCTTAAAGTCCCTAATCGGGATTTAAAGATTTCAAATTGATGGTGCATCGGCTAAACAATTTGTAATTAAACTAAACAAAACTACAAATATTTTTGCGTTCGAATCAATTTCCTACGGTCGATGTGTTCGTGTGGAGATATACCTTTTGAAAACTGTTTTGGCAGCGCCAACTGGACAACAAGCATTTTTAAAATATAGCATATAATTTTTCACGCTCGGTTGGTTGCATGGTACGTTTGTTCAGGAATATCTTGAAAGTAACTAAACTTTGAGAGTTGGCCCAGTTTTAAAGAATGCAGAATAATTGAGTGGTAGTTTAGTTGAAAACATTTCTAATTTACACATGACAAAATAACTGGGTTTGTGAAATACATGTTCAAGCAGCTTAATTGTGCGTTTTATTCAATTTTCAATCCGTTGTAAACGTATGTGTCTGTTTGTTGTTGAAGCAGAAGGTTCCAACTCCCCTTCATTCACGTTATCATGCTTTCTTTTTTCTGAATTTGGTTGTCTGTGAAGCCAATTTAGAAGCCTGTCTGTCGCAACATTTTGCTGAAGTAAAAGAAAGTGATTAATTGCAGCGCGTGATTGCAAGAAGCGAATACTTGATCACGATCTTTATTTCACTTGTTGACGCTGTCGAACTCAAAGTACTTTTTTAAGACCAACCGGTAGAATTTAACATTCTTTCTAAAAAGTGATATCATTGTACTTAAAATATTTGACAAAATGTATTCCAAGAATATATACTTTTTGTAATGAATCTAGTTATAAGATGAAAATCATGCGAGACAAAATTAAGATCTTGTGTCTTTATAGTTCTTCCTCAGCGAATGATTTGGTGCATCCCACAGGACCCCCAACAAGTTGTTTTGGTGCGTCCTTTCCAGTTTTGGTGCGTCAGGGACGCACATTTGTGCGTTAATGGGAGCCCTGTAATTTGTTGCTAAAAAAACAATGGGTTTGAAATTTTTTCCCATTGTGAGATTTCCAAAAATTCAGATGAATTTGCCAAAATTGGGACACTGGAAGTATCACGATTGCATAAAACGTCAGTAAATTCTAGAAAAATCAGAAATGTCTGCCCTGTTCTACGCCTAATCATAAACATTGAAAAATTACTGGGTGCCTTTTGGTTACAAACAACTGTTCAGTTAGGTTTCAATAAGCTATTTTGGGATGAACAATCATGTAAATCAACAAAACATCAATTTATATAATAAAATTTATAAAAATACATACTATATTATTTTTTCCACAGCAACAATCACGCAAAAGCACAATTGTATTTGAGAGAGTGGATGTTGAAAACTCTGGTAAATATACTTGTGAAGCAACAAACGGGGCGAAGGATGACAAGCAAGATACAATAGTGGTTAAGGAAGAAATTAACCTCTATATCAAATGTAAGTAAAAGTTTTATAATACAACTCAGAAGTACTCAACTGTCTGACATTTTCAGTCAGTAAAGGACCTTGGGGAGGAGGGAGGACTGCCATAAAGTAGTTTCACTCGAGAGTCCAAAAATGTTGAATCTCCACTCTTCAAATGGTCCAGAAGTTTATGATCACCCCCCCCCCCCCCTAAAAGTGAGACTGAAATATTGTGACCCTTCTCCTTCTCCCATACACACACTTGTAAGTATAATGTGAATGGACTGAGATAAATTCTTGAAATTCTAAAATATTTTAGCTTTTGCCAAACAACCCCCTAAAAATCAGTACCCCAACCTTCAACAACAGGAAAATCTCCCAACCAACCCCCCCAGGGGGGATTCCTGTAATCAATGAGTAACGTTAACTAATAACCAAACAATTTGCAGCTCCACCAAAACTGAATGCGCAGAAGTCTACCACCCCTGTGTATTCATTTGTTAACAACCCAAATCCTGTGAAGATCATCTGCGAGTTCTTTGGTTACCCTTTACCCAACATTACAATGACGCAAAATGGTACAGAGCTGGTTGTGGGGCAGAGAACAGTTACCTATGAGATCAAGGACACCAAAGAAGACAGTTTTCAAACATTTCATTGTTTAGCCATCAACAAGAACGGGAATGCAAGCCACACCATTGAGTTAAAGAGGGCAGGTAATATAATTACTTATGTCACCTTGGTGTGAATGTCTAAGTAACTGAGCTCTTTCAATTAATAAAATTTTATAATACAAAGCATTAACCTAGCCATCTTACTATAATGTTTAACTGTATCATTCAACTGATTATATTTGTGAATACGTAATTTTTGGCAATTGCACAAAGGATAATGGTTTTGTCGTCCTGTATATCAGAAAACCCTATCTACTTAGTTTTAATTTCCCATCACTTTTCACACTAGTCTGAAGCTTTCCATGACCACAGCACAAGTCCATATATTTTGCTATTATTTTAATAATTCCATGAGTTTTCCAGATTCCAACCCTGAAAATATCTAGCCATATATTAAAAAGCCCTAATCGCAACACCTACAGCTTCATTTGAGCAGTCACATGAACACTTGAGATTATTTTATATTGAAACATTTCTTGCATCGCCCTTAGGTGCACCAGAAGCAGTCAAGAATCTCAAGGGTACCCCAACATGCAAAAGCATTGCAGTGAAGTGGAACAAACCCGATTTCGATGGTGGTATGTCCATCACTAAGTATGACATCAAAATTGAAGATGAAAATGGCACAGAAGTCGTAGCACTGAGTGTGGATGCACCATCGACAGAATACACCCATACTCAGGACATCGAAAAGGAAAAACAGTACAAAATTAAGGCATTAGCTCGCAGTGTCTTTCCTAAACGAGGACCAACTGAAACAGTTACTGTTACCACCACTAAATACTGTAAGTATAACATTGTCTTTCGACATTCTAAAAACAAAACAATGGTGTACCCAGCCTGTAGGCCCAGGCCTACAAATTTGTTTAGAAACAGAAAGAAAACACAGAAAAAGATATTTATTATAGATAAAAGGAAACAAACAGCCAAAAATTTACCTGAAGTTTAAGACTGTTCTTAGTGCAATGGTGTGTTTAATTTTAAAACCAAAGGTTCTATGTTGAGAACTGGCATTTGGTAAAATAGGAAAATACTGCTATAAGTTTCATTCTTTTTTAATTTGTATACACTTCAAAACCAAAACTGAGTTTATTCTAACAAATTTTGACCAATTTCAAACTTAAAACCCAGAATGTTAACTGTATCAAACAAATTATCCAGAGTCGAACATTTTGTTCCCAACTTTCAAACCTTTTAATACAAAGGATAACACAACAAATTGTAAAAACTAAATATCCAGGGCCTTGTAACTGACACCATGTGCTAGTTAAAACTCCTGATTAAAAAAAAAACATTGAATACAGCAGTTCCAAAAGGTAAGACATATGTACAATCATGCCTCATTATCCGTAATTGTTACAAAAACATGAAAGCATTTTCATTTTAGAACAATAGAAAAAATAGTTTAATATCTGGTACTATACTACTTCTCACACAATGTGGATGTCAAAATTATATAGTGTTTGATAGCCTCCCCACAGACTATTATTCTCCTTTGCTGCAAGAGGTCTCTCCCTCAGGAAAACTAGTCTGCTGACTCATAAGACTAATGTATGCTAGCATTCATACTGTTCCTTGTCACCCTTTAACCAATCCTAGATCGCCATAACGAATCTTTACGGCCAAGGTGTGAAACAGCCCCATGCAGATTACAGCAATATTCAAAGATCATCACACCCGAAATGGAAAATCTGTCATCAAAACGTTTTCAAAAGATCATTCAGTTTTCTAGTGTTGTTCATCAAGTCAGCCATTTATTGTAAAAGTCAAAATACGGTTGCTTTTTCTGGAGCAGGAGGATGCTTTGTTTTCATTATTGACTCAAAAATATGTTTTGGTAAAATTGCCTACTAGCACTACCTGAAATCAATGTGGGAAGACATTGATATTTCAGATTGTGCCTGCTTTGTTGGTCTTGCTCGGCACAATATAACTTTGCTCAAAGAAAGAACCTATCCCCATTGTAATTTAACTGATTTTAAGTGTGACCTTGTCTTACACTGTATGTTGGACCAAGTTTATTAAATGGTTTGCAAACTCACTGACCTATCAGAAGAATCTCCTCAGATGGAGTAGTGATCAACAAAATGCATTGTATCAGCCATTATAAATTATCAACTAAACTATAGAAGTTGAAAGTGAGAGTATCAAATAAAACACTGGTGAGTGGTTGTGCTCAAGATCTGTCCTCACAAATGCTTGATTTTTGTTTACTCATTGTACACACAACCTAATCTGTATTCAAACTGATTATCACTTCACTGTTATTTAAAATTCATTTAAAATTTTGATGTTATATTTCATGTATTTTTCATGTATTTCTACACAATTCTTGAAAGTTCTAAAAATGTTTTCATGTTTTATGGACAAGAGAGAGTGAAACTAGCTCTTTACTGTGTTATAACTTCAACTGTTCATCTTTATATTGAACTTTTAAAAGAAAATTGTAAATGTCATGCTTGTGTCTGTGGGAATCAAAGGCCGGGATTTTGCAATAGTAACCTTTCTTTTTAGCCTCCCCGCAGACTATAATATTATCCTGCGCTGCCAGATGTCTCTCCCTCTCTTGCATCTTTAAGTTTCTGTATGCTACCATAAATAAAACAACAAGGAAAACCTCTTTCACTGGAAACAAAATTGATTACAGCAGTACAAATTTTTGTTAGTGTCGATGTATGACAAATGACCTCAGCCGGCTCAGGGTTGGAACATGTTAACCCATGAAAGATAGCACGAAATCTGTTTTGTCTGTTGATTTTTGACTGTGGTTTATTTTTAAAATCAATTTTTATTAAAGTACAGTTTTGTGAAGAGGTGACAACAGATACAAGACACACCACACATTCTTACAATCTTACAATCTTGCTGATTGGACAATAGACAAGCCAAAATTATTGAAATTTATGCAACCTGGGAAGCAGGAGTAGACAAACCAAGCATGTTCCGGTAACTCCTAGCATGTCTGCCAGAGAAAATTAGTCTTACAAGTTGGCAGACTAGTTTTTCTGAGGGAGAGACCTCTCACAGCGAAGGAGAATAATAGTTTGCAGGGAGGCTAGTATTAGACATTAATTTTGTGTTTCTAGTTTCATGCTTAACTGAGTCCAATGAATTCACACTTCCAGTCACAAACTGACAGTGATATGGAAGATCTTCAATGACAAATAACTCATAATTAATAATTCAACTCTCTCTATTTCATGAATGCTTGAAGGTGCCCCAAGCAAACCAATTATCACCTCTGTCGTACCTGCAATGTTAATGAAGCTGAAATTCAAACTTGAATGGAGAAAGCCTGACAGTGATGGTGGAGACCCAGTCATCAAGTACCGAGTGAGTTACCAGAGCTATCAAGACGGTATGCTGAAGAAGAACAAGACTATTGGAGAAACAGAGGAAACTGAAATGGAAATTGACAATAAGTACCTCAAGGCTGGCAGGACCTACTCCTTCAAAGTCACTGCTATAAATGAAGGTGGAGAGAGTGACGCTGGAATGTTGAGAGTTATAGTATCACCATCAGCAGGTATGTTATAATGTTATCATGATATATTATTTCCAATGCTGTCATCAGTGATGTGCCAATGGATGTTTACAACTCGTAGTCACCCTTTCAAGTACATGTAGCATTTAAGTCTCTTGGACATTTAGCATTTAATTATATTTATATTGAGCAGATTCGACACTCTGAACACCAACAGAGTGTCAAATTTTCAACATAAATTATTCACTGACATTCATACACATGTATCACATTATTTAACTGTTTAACTGAGGAAGGTTTCTGAAGTGGCTAAAACATTTTAAATGACATACCAGAACAATTCTGTATGTAATAAACACATGTATTAATTCCCAGCCACAGTTCAAAATAACATGCCTACAACTCACTTCAAGTCTGTTTTTCAAAAAGCTAATTTTTATTTTATGCCACAATGTATACAAGTAACCCTACGTAGTACACATGTTAAGATGCCAAATATTGCAATACACACTCACATTGAAGAAATGAAACAAACCATTAACAAAATCTAACATGTATTTTCTTACTAAAAATTTTCTTTCTATCCCTGCAATGCTCATTTTTTAACAAGTATGAAAAAGTTGTCTTTCTGCTTATTGCCTTGCATTCATATTCCTTTTTAATTTATCCTGGGCAATATATGCAAACTCAGCAATCTTGTTATAATTATATTTATTTAACAATGTAACTTAACTCAGCAATGTGGATCTGCAGCTCTAAGAACCAATCAACTCACCCTTGTGTCGGGTTGTTTCATAAGATAAAAAAAAATTCATTACTTCATTTTGTACTTTAATTACTGTAACCCAGTATCGTAGTGCACATGTCTTACTAGCAAGTGTCTTGTTGTATCAGTCTATATTATACTTGCATCAACCTTAAAGCACCAAGCTCCAGTCTGGACACGGTTATCTTATCTCTTCACTAACAAATGAGAGAAAAAATGTATTAATTTTGTTCTAAATCATTTCGTATGTTTAAAATCCAAAACAACTATTAGGATTCGAAGAATCAAACAAATCATATTTGAACTAATTTCAAGCTAGTGCATGAGTTAGCCACTCAAGATGTCATGAATTATCTCTGTTGAATAATATTACATAATACTGCTGGTGACATTTGCTATCATTCTAAGGTTAAATGTTCTTGAAATGGAAATTTACACAATTTTTAAAAGTGGTCAACAGCATGTCAAAAGGCAAAGATGATCAGATAATTGTGTGGTTTCAGAAATAATATATACTGGTCACCACTAGCTCTGTGATAAAAATTGAATCTCTTTGCACATGGCCATGTAATATCCTTTATTCATTATGTACAGACATGACTGTTTTACTGGAAAATACACCACCACCATTCATGTAAAACTACAGTACATCCAAGCTCCTCTAGAGTGCCATATTTTTCATATCCTGATTTCTGAAGATTTTCCTAAAACATTTCAAGAATCAATCATATAAAACTTTCTGAAAACTCGTTTGACAACTTACTTACTAACATTTTCTGAAGATTCCCAAAAAATTTAGAAGATTTTCTGGAAATTTTCAAAAGTTTTCTGAAAATGTCTTGATAATTTCCAAAGGTTCCCAAAGATCTCGGAAGACTTCCAAAAATTCTTGGTTTTTTGTCTACATAACAAAAAGAAAATTACATGATAGTTTGAAGTTTGAATGTTTTTTCTCATATTATTTAAACTATTTTACCCTATCGCTGCACTTGTTGGTGCTCTGCATTATTGTTCTTACCACTCAAAAATATATAATTTATATCTTTATTTTGCACCCTCATGTAATATGTTTAGAATGAAAAGATGTCATCCAATTGGTCAAATCTACAGTGCTTTGTGTCAATGTGTCATTATATTAGGCTATTTCATTTGCTAGACAAAATTCAAAACTTTCATCTAGAGCACTTAGCTAGGTTGAATTATGACTTGTAGTATAAAATTATAATGACAACAATCACATTAAACAGTCATCTTATACTGGGGCCAATTCAATAAAATGTTTACAAATCTTAAAGGGCAACAGCTGCACTTGTAGATTATTATTAGTGTCAAAGTATTTTGTGCTGGGTCCAGTTCATTTGTCTCAATATTGCACACAAATTACTCACATGTTGCTTGTCAATCTCAAACACAACTTCTTCGTTTTCAATGGTTGTGCAATTGCTTCAACAACCCATTGTACTTATGACATTGATTTCACTCATTTTATACACTGGCATGCAACAATAAGAATATTGGGAAATACACTGACTCTTGCAAATAAAGTTTCATTCATTCTGATCTCTCACACCAGATTACATTCAAGTAATCAATATTATATACTCCACTATGTCTCTCGTACATTTATAGCACACACATTATAATTTATACAGTCACATAAACTACTTGCAAAGGTATTCAAATTTATATTATAATTTATTCATGACAAACATTCACATACATCTAGTCACATGAATACATCAAATAATCTACGTACATTTCATTTATATTTTGAGTATCAAAAACATACAATTTTGATTCCAGATCTTGTACCAGTTAATATTTCAACTAAATATTTCTCACAGATTCATAGAAATCAATATTATATACTCCACTGTCTTTTTCACTTATGTACAGTACACATACTATAACTATACAGTCACATAAATTATTTACAAAGGCTTTCAAATTTGTATTATAATTTAATCATGATAAACATTTGTATCTATACTCATGTGAACACATCAAATCATTAACATTTCATGTATACTCTGAGTAATCAAAAACATAATTCTTATTTAAATATACACATGATCATGTTCATCAATATAAATCGTGTTTTCCATGCATACACTCTACAGGAATGTGGGTATGCAAAACACATATATCCATATGGTTACAAATGCATCATTCGATACACATTATCATATACGTGTATACATATTATTTTATTATGTTCAATTAATTGTTTATACTATTTCCTTGTTTATTTTTGTTTGATATTACATTTATATAATTGATGTTCAATGTTTTCTTTAAATTGGATTTATCCTTAAGTGTTTTCTCAGGTACTATACATGATACATCCTTTGCTAGTCCTACAAGAGTTAAAACATGTGCAATCTATTAATCTCTTATCTAATTCTTACTCCATCTTTTATTTTATTCATATGCCAATTTTATGCTTGATAATGCAGTAACTTTAAAAAATTTTAAGCTATTTGTTTCTGAGTGTAATCACTTGGAACAATAACATAACTAATACATAAATTAAAATTTATAAATAATTAATAATTATGTCAATTTAAATGAGTTTTTGCAATGTAGATATTAAAAAGTAACAACATTCAAACTCAACACATCATTTTTATTCATTTCTAACTGCATGTATTTTACAATGAAATTGTTAAAACTAACCAGGCATAAATAAATTATTAACAACTTTTCATATTCCCACAGTCTGCTGTTTGAAAAAGGCATATAATTTAATATATTATCTATTGACCTTATTGTTTTGTTTAACTAATTTTGAAAATGGGCAGTCTTTATTTGCCATACCGGTACTATTTCCTCAAGTAAGCACCCCCTTAAACATGCGTCATCGTCAAATAAGTTCTTTAAGCCCTGGGGAGGGGGGCTGGAAAAGTGACAGGGGGGAGTTCAAAAGTTGACCTAAAACCCCCAAAAAACAAAGAACGTTTTGACATATTTGCTACCCTAAAAATACCTTGATTTCTTGTCTATAGAAATGGGAATGTACCTCCCCACTCAGCTTTGTATGAAGCGAAAGCCAAGTCTTGCAAATTTGTGAGACGTTTGTATTTCCCGCGTGATTTCCCGCCGTTTTTCTTCGAAAAGTGAAAGGATTACTCAACAATTACCGAAATATGCAACAACTGAATGACAGGTGAAAATTTTCAACTTCTCAACTACTCGGACCAAGACATTAACTGATAAAGCAATAGTGAATACTCGTATAAATTTTTAAAAGCTTTTAGCTTTAAGCTTAACTTTAAGAAATTTTATTCCTTTTTTATTTTTGGTTTGTTTCTGTTTAAAGTTTACGTTGATTTTTGTTTTTGCCTTCAGTTGAATTTCAGTTAAACACTACAAAAACACACCTACCTTTCTTTCGTTCGTACTTTGAAAATACACTGCGTTTACAAGCTCTCTCGCCGCACTGCCGTTTGATTTCATTCACGACGGACTCCATTTTGATTTTCATTTTTGCCCGTGGCAACTCACCATTGTCAAACTCGAAGCTCGCCACATCTCTAAGTCGTCGAATGCGTACGCCAGTCATTAACCATGTTTTACTGCAACAATGGTTGGTTGAGACGCTATGGTAAACTATAAAAGATCACTTGTCTTGTGTCCTAAACGTCTTTGTAGGTCCAACAACAACTGCACCACCGACAACCACCCAACCCGCCCCAGTCTCCTCGGTGGCAAGCACTAGCTCGGCCTCAAGTGAGCCCCAGGCTCCCAGCACGGGGCCCAGTGCTTCGGCTTGTAAGTGCACCTTCCCGTTAGACAGGGGGCCGGGGCAGCATGCTCTTGAGCACGTAAATTTGTGCCTTCCAAATCTAAATCTAAATCTATTATGTTTTTATATAGTTTTTGTCAACAATAGAGCGTTTATCCATTTACCCATTTAGGTACACCGAGAGAAAAAGTGTGTTCGGTTAAAGATCTGAAAGTGGCACAAATCGTAAAGCAAGCCATTCCGAGTTGGGACTCGTTGCTATGAATGCCATATCGTACCTTTCTGATCCAGTTACGCAGAGCAGCTAGTCCCCAGTGTCCGCACAGCTAAATTTTATTTAGTGAACCTTTGAAACAATTTAACTTCCGTCTTTCTTCCTCTACTTCCTCTTGGCCCACAGTGAAAATTAAGTTGCAATTTTCAAGTTTTAAGGCTCTCGATCAGCTTTCATCCACACCCACTCATCTCTCCAACTCTAACATCTTGCATGAAAGTTGTTCTCAAGTCAGGTGGAGCATGGCAGTGGAAGAGGAAAAGGCCTTTTACGATTATCTTCTCGATCTGATACACATCTTTTCATAGTAACATAGAGGCTCAAAAGCCGAAATGGACCTAAAAAGACCCAAATGCTAAGAACGGCCTGGCTGAGGCTGACCTTCAGATGAAATACCGTAAACTTCCGAATATAAGTCCCCCGAATATAACCCTCCAAATTTGAGACGCAAAAATACTTCCGATCAGTTTAGCCCTTCCCCGAATATAAGCCCACGGGCTTGTAATTGGAGAGGGCCTAGTAATAGTCTTGAAATAGACACCTTTACAGCTGTTGTTTCGTTCAACTAGATTATTGCCAGTGTTTCGCAGTCTTTGAATGCAATTAAGATGACCATTCAACGTGTTAATGTGTGTCTGCTGTCATTTTAAAATTGAAGATTGAAATGCAAAATTCCCTCCGAATATAAGCCCCCCCCCGAATATAAGCCCCATCAAAAAGTGCTTTGAAAGCTATAAGCCCATAGGCTTATATTCGGAAATTTACGGTATTGAAGTTAATGGCTGACTTATTATTATTAGACAAACACAAACCCGTTTTCCACTGAAATATAAAAATATCCTCAGAAAACCGTAACAATTTATGTAAACTCGATGAAATAAGAAAGAAACTTTCGCTACAAACGTGGATTTTAGTAATGATAAAGCGTTTCTTGAGCTCTTATTACATTTATTGTTTAGCAAATGCAGTAAATGCACAAGAAACGCCCCGTTTCATTACTTAAACCCACGTTTGTAGTGAAAGTTTCCTTCTTATTTCATCGAGTTTATATTTATTACATTTATTCTTTAATAAACAGAGCAATGCTTTGGACACACTGATTTAAGGACAATACGAGTATCGACCAAATTATCTGGTTTTTATAAGAAAAGCGTGTGGGATGAAGCTCAACCTGCAAATTCTGTCGTCATTCTTCGGCTGCTTCAAGGATTCTCTGTTGAGGCTGTCTCACTCCTCTGTTTTTACTTTTACTCTGCTGAAGCCGTTTATTTTAAAACAAATGCGTAGCCAATTAAATTACTCAAGCACTTCGTTTTGATTTGCGACGTTAACAAGCTTGTCTGACAATGTTTGCATTCCGTTCTCAGTTCTTGTTGTTTTCGATTGCTTCTCTATAATTTGTCTTAAAGTATTATTTTGTTTGAGCACTCTCATTGGAGTGAGGCTTCTGTTTGCTAAATCTCAAAGTTGTTTTTACTTTTACTGACGATGTAATGTTGAGTTTCACGACGTGCTTAAAGAGACCCGGGGGGAGAAAACTCCCATAATTGACTATACGGGTAGGTGCCACCCTTCAGGGTATGGTTTTGGGGCCGATTTGGTATTGAATGGTGTTACATTTTGTCTCCAACACGTTGAAACAAATAAGACATATATTAGATAAACATTTTGTCTCATTTGTCTGGAAAGGGTTTTCGAGGAGAACCTGTAGATCATAAACTTCAGTTTGGTTTGAGATTAAGGTATTTGCCTTCTATGGGGTCGGTGTTTGAAAGCTTCGGCTGTATACCCCCACCCGCTCGGCCCACCTGGTTAAGTTCTGGGAATTAAATATATTCCGTAGTTTAACCAACGTAGCACAATACCCCAGTCATCACACCAGAAAACTATACATGAGTATTATTCAGTTTGGGAGTTTTGTTCAGACACAGACTTGATCTAAATGCTGTGATAACTGCAACTATTTGGTAATTGCTGCTGCCTATAGTGATTCATGCCCAACTAACTTTTCCTCAGTGTTAAATTTGTATTTCAATGCGAGTAATAATCTCTCATGAATTAATACATGAACTGTTCTGTCCACTTCAAACTAACCGTAACTGGCGTAAGTACTCCCCGATGTAGTTTCGTTACACAGTGTTCTACAAGTTGCAGGCGGTTCAAACGAACTTTGTAATACATGCACTTTGAATCCAAAATATTTGGTACTTTTATCATCCAGATAAAAAAAGCCTTTCTTCAAAAGAATCGAAAGACAGCCTTAATGCAATGCCAGACGGTGCTTTAAATACTTACAATGTTGATTCAACAGTTTTATGGAAAAACAGGCAAACTCAAATTATTCCATACAGAAAATATATAACTTAACTTAAGTTGAGCTTTTATTACGAAAAATCCGAGCAGAAAAACTATTCGTTCCTTCAAGCTCCATCAACAATTGTAAGAACTTTGATCACTTTTGCAGATTTCGTTGTCGGAAATATTGATGTTCAAATCAGCCCAATCGCGATGTAGCTCATTTTTTGAAGGCATTTATTTATGTGGTCATTATATAGATTGCATATATCCAGCTTTTATCAACTCAATTTTGATATTTCCACCACGACGCACAAAGTCGCATTCAATTTCGTAAAAATTCCAAACATTTTGGATTTAAAGCTGCTTCGTTCTTTTATCTTTAATGTTAGAGTTTTAAAACTGTTTGTAGGCCAAGTTTCGGTTATTGCTAAAATAGTTGTGATTGGAGTCATTTATGTACTTAATCTTGTACCTTGTTGCGTTTTCATGTTCTACACCTCATCAGTCCCCGATGACTCAGTGACTGATACTACAAGTAAGTCCAAACCTAAGTGACAGCTCTACTTAAAATTTCATCCAAACGTGACTAAACATTTCTTTAAGTAAAGTTGCAGGCGATAAAGTGAATTGGGAGGGAATGAGTTCAATATGATGGGAAGTTTGAGTGATGAGATTAATTCCTACGTCCATGACTAAATAATCGGAAGTTGGGTAATTCCGGCTCTCAAGTTAACAATTAGATACGATATAAAACGTAATTATTTTCATCTTCAAACAAAGGACTAGCACATTAAACTATCTCCAACTGTCGTATGGATATGACTAATAATAATGATAATGATAATGATAATGTTTAAGAACCTAAAAGCGAGTGAGCTAATAAAATCAACTTTAAAATCATTGCTATTATTATTATTATTATTATTATTATTATTATTTGATTAAAGACAGTTTGTTAAGACCAAAATTTTCTAACCACTTAGTAATAACAATGTTTTTTTCGAGACTAACCTGTTTCTACTATTTGTAAGCATTTTGCTGTTAAATATCGAATATATAACAATAAATTATTTGCATAACGCCTTTTACCAAGTTCAAACGCACTGTTACATGTTGCATAAAATTTAAAACCTAAAATGTAGCACTTATAAAATATAAAAAATTATCAGCAATGATTAAATAAAGAAAATATCAACTAGTAAAAAGGCCTGCCTAAAAAGAACCGTTTTAACTCGCTTCTTAAAAACCGTTAGTAGCTAAAATAAAAGTTTAACTAGTTTTTGGAACTGAACTTGTTATATTTTCAAAAATAAAGCCTAAGTAAACATTTACTTTTAAACTTTTTTTTTAAGAGTTGAAAAACCTATCACAGTGAAATTTAAAAACTGATTTCATTTTTAAAATTGGGAAAGGATTTTGATTTACCTGAGAAGTGAAAGTTGGGTCTTCTCTTTTATCGAGTTAATTGAAAAGAAGGAATATAAGAAAAGCTCTGAATTGCAGTTCATATCTGTGGCGGATCCAGGGGGGGTTCACATGGTTCGACCTAACTCCCTAAACCCAAGAACAAATGCACAAAACACGAGCACGGTAGCATATTTGTTGAAAAAATGAAATAATCGTAACCCCTAAAGTCATTCCGAATCCCCCCTCCCCCTCCCCCCTCGCAAAAATCCTGGATTCGCCCCAGTATATAAAATGCCTCTGAAGGCAGCTCAATATTTGCATTTGTCCACACACTTGTCATGTCAGTTTGAGTACGCAACATACTCTCGTGTATCTGACAGTGTACTTCATTGATCCAAAACGACTATTCTACTTCGACTTAACCCGGCTTTTCAACTCATGCTTGTCCACTCCTGCTGCCGCTATGGTTTTGCTGCAAACCAAATCGTGTTTGTTACAGTATTATTCTGCAGACGATGCGCTAAATGCTGTCTCGACATAAATGCTTAACTGTTTTTAGCTGCTGGCATTACTTCGACTTGTTTTTGTGTTGAGTTGCTGAACGTTTTTTGCGCTGGTTGGCAGTTTTTGCCTAACCCTAACCCCGATGCTGTTGCGTGTCCAAACTACGCTTTGTTTGCTGAACTTTGTTTTGTTGTTGCAGTTGTTTTTGTTGCAGGGCTTATATGCGTTTTTAATTGGTCAATTTCTTTCCATGGACGCCATTTATATCGTAAATTATTTTCGCAAGTTTAAATGTAAGAAATGCTGTATACTGCTTTGTTTCGTTGCTCCGATTTTTGCGTTGCAGTATTTCGCTTTTGCGTTGCAGTATTTCGTTTTGCGTTGCAGGATATCGTTGTGCTTTGCAGGATCTCGTTTCGCGTTGCAGTGTTTCGTTTTACGTTGCAGTGTTTCGTTTTGCTGTATCAAATGTTATATATTTTCGTGTTGGAGCAATTCTATTGTTTCTATTTTGTGTTGCAGATCATTTTCTAGTGTATTAAACCATTTTGTTGCTTCCATTTCATGCTCCATATTTTGCGGCTTACAATTGTTTTTCGTGTTAGTTGTTCCTCATGGCAAATGCTTGTTGCATGCAGCTTGTATTTTTGTGTTTGCTGTTTGCGTTGTGTAAATACTCATGATCTTCCGTGCATTTTGGCCTTTGTTTGATTGACAAATTAAGCCTTGCTTAGTTGAAACATTGGTAACATGCTACTCGTATATTGAACATTTCTAATGCAAAACTTCGCGAATAAACCTTTATTATGCATTATGTCATGAATAGTTGTTATAACATTTTAGCGCTTCAGTATTTATAAAGAACATCCGTGCGTAAATGAAGACGATTTATTTTATATCATAATAGAGAAAAGGGTTGTCTGGTTTAGAAGTGAGACAGGCCCGGGTTGTTTGCTCGACTATTAACCCACTTACGCCTATTTACTAACCGGTGTATGAGCGAGGTTGGACTTACAGAAAACCAAATGTCAGTATTTCGGTTGCTGGCCAAATAGACCTGCTTTTGCTGTGATGTTTGGCTTTTGATATAATGACGGAAATTATGGACATCGCATCGAGAGTTCATTGAAGCTGATGTTGTAGCGGCACTACACAAACCAAAAGACAACCGGTCTCGTCACCACTAACCAACTAACCCGGATGTTTTGAATCTAACCGTGTAACCCGGATGTTTGAATCTAACCGTGTAACCCGGATACTGTAGTCAAGTGCCTGTTACTGAACTTCAATGGAATGTCACGCTCTCTCCAGGGGACCCCCAGGTCGGTGCGCGAACACAGGACGGTCTGAGTGCTGGAGTGATAGCCGCAATCGTGATTGTGATCATCCTTATCATTCTCATCGCCATTGACCTGTTCTGCTGCTACTTCAACAGCTGTGGGCTGTTCTTCTGCTGCCATAAGACCCTCTGTGGGGGAGGGGGAGGGGGAGGAAGCGCTACCAAACGTAAGTTTTACTTGCTTCTCTTTTTAGGGGGAAGACCTAATTAAGGGTTGTATATATAAGCATAAATATTATTAGTAGTTACTTTAAAGTATGTTCTTCCATTACCTTTACTTTCAAATCACAAACTATTGTTATTCAAAGGTGATG
>JAOEHT020426490.1:0-17224 GCA_025448195.2 Parazoanthus atlanticus | reverse complement strand
TATTAGGTAATGTTTGAGAGGAAAGTCAACTGGGATTACAAGAATAATGTGTTGGCTACGTAATATGAGTCCAATGGTCACTGTAGCATTGCATGAAAGTGGAGAATTTCGAGGTTTTGTGAAGGGTGGTTCAAAATCGTCACTTAGACCATTTTTGCACCGAACTCTTCATATAAATAATTATTATATAGATATTCAGAAAATATCAATATTTTTCCAACAGACTGATACTGTATAAACACATGTCTGCTTGAATCTTGCAAGCAACCCCAAAATAAACCGACAAAAACATCAACTCATAAAAATATCAAAACTACAATATATGAATTCAAACCAAAAATTAGTATAGTGTAGAGTATACAACTATACTCCTTCTATTCTTCCCTGTCACTTTTATGTCAGCATACCCCCACCCCTCTCCTGCTAGGGAACATGCTTTTTTTTCTTACTGTATGATGACTGAACACAGCCTTGTGAATGCACAATATCACAATTGGCATTGTTAGAATTAGTTTTGAACAGCAACTTACCACATATGCATTTATCTCAGTCTAATTTGATAATTTAGTTTTTCTTTTGTAGTACTTAAAAAAGGCAAGCCTTTTACAAGTCTGAAGTCTGACTTTTTGGTAATCCAGTGGGATCAAAACTGGAACAATTAAATAAAAATATAATTTAATAAAGTAAAGAGACAGACTTATAACTGCAGGACCCACATACAGTACTTACATTTTAAGCAGGATTAAATTACAGTAGTCCAGAAGAAATAAAAGTCCTGATAGTCCTAAATTATTATAACTTATTACATGTATGTACAATACCTTGTTCTGATATAATGTTCCAGCACTTGAAAGCAGAAGAACTTCATATTATCATCACTGAAATTGAACAAAAATTTAGTAGTCAGTCTGAAGACTCTGCTTAAAATCATAAAAATAATTATTTAAAATTTTAAACTACGGTAGAAATTATGCAGAACTACAAGTAATACTACTGTATGTCAGGTAACAACTTATAAAAAATATTCTTAATGAAAACTCAAGAATTTCCAAGTACTAATGATTCAAAAGCTGCATTGATACTTTTTAATAATAATAGCAAGACAAAAATTACCCAATTCTGAAGCATGAAATACCACTAGCAATTCAATATAAGAATATATTTACTGCAGCTGCAAGGAGAAGTGGGGTCCCAATAGAAAAGAAATAAGAAAAATCTTGAAATATATTGGTGGGTTTACTGGCAGGCACTAATTTCCTATTTTTCTTCTCCATTGGCTAGTTACATGTACTCAACACAAGTCTCGTATTGATTGGAAGCCAGTGAAACTATCTTACAAGGCTATCCACAATCCCCATTGGCCAACACAATTAAAACTAGAACAGTATGTGCCAGCAAGAACCTTACGCTCTAGCAGCACTTTTAATGTTCAATGTAACTTTGTACCAACAAGTTTTAGGCACAGCGCGGCTACACTTTTTAACTCGTTGCCCGCAAACATTAGAGAATGTCATCATTTTAGTGATTTTTTATCCAAGGCTAAATCTTTTTTAACAACTAAAGCACAAGACAGACTGGATCATTCTTAGATTTGATATATATATTAATATATATTTTTGTGTATTTTCACATATCATGTATATTTAACTTTAAATTTTCATTCGTATTAGTATAATGTAATATTTTAGTATCATGTATTTTAATTGTAGTTTTTGCCATAGAAGAGCCAATTATTTTATTGGAATGTCAAATAAACCGTTATTATTATTATTATTATTCAATAACTTTTAACAAACATCTTAAAAACGTGTCCTTTTAATATTTTTACAAATAGTTCGTCTTTGTACTTTAACAAACAATAGATACTAGATAGCAGATAGAAGTTTTCATTTTCCTTAGTTTCAATTTCTATGATTTTTATTAGTTTTAAATTTTGTAAGAATGTTTGCATGTAAAGCGCTTTAGACTTCCTCAAGTATTTTTGCAAGGAATTGATAAGTTTAAATTTGTTATTATAAAGTATTATCATTATTCCACCCAAAGTTAACTTTTACTATTCTTTACTAGTGACTTTCATATTTTCCCTGATATACAAAGCTCTCATTTACAGAAATCCTTATCGATTCTAAACTCCAACATAAGAAGTATTCATTCTAATTTTGATAATGCATCTGTTTGGAATGATTTGGATAAAAAATAAACCAACTTGCTCTAAAGTGATTCAAAACAAAACAATAGTAAAGCTGAATCCCATATAGTCTTAGGCCTATGCATAAGATTGACCAGTATCAAATAAGTCTCTCCAATGTTTTCATCTGGTACTTCTCAATTCTATTATTTTTGTTAATATAACAAAGCTAAATTATTGTATGTATTTTTTCCTTGAGTGTGTATCTGATTACCTCTGTTTGTTTGTTCCCTTGTTTTTGTTCTTTACTATATTTATATCCTTATTTATGATAAAAAAAACTTGTCTAGTGTTTTTAAATAAAGTTTGTTTGCCGTTTTAACAGTGTTGCATTATTTCAACTTAAGACTGATTGTGTTGGTCTCGAAACTCTAATTTACCTCTATATTTTGATGACATTTGATTCCAGTTCGGCGTTAAAATGTAGGGCTTCGAGAGAATAATATTCCGCTATCTTGAACAGATCCGTGACTAGCAAGACCAAAATCCAATTGGAGTATCAGTAATTTATTCTCAATTGCCAATTATTTAGTCAAAAGAAGAAATAAATACTACCGCAACAAACAATAGGCAGTTTAAACTATATTCAGGGACCTTATTTCAACGAAGCGTGATATTAGCTTTTCTGATAGAAATACTCTCTGGATTGGGTATCTGAGAAAAGAATAACACCGAACAGTTTCACCAAAACAAGATAAATAACGCGTTGGTCTTTTTTGCTAAAACTACGCTTTTTGACTAGTCTGCAACCGTTAATGAAGTCCGAGAAATTGTTTGAAAATACTGACATCAAGGCCCGGTTTTTCAAAGCGAGTATAGATAATTTATCTAGCGGATAAGCCCATCCTGTGGATAAAACTACTATTCACTTGACTGTTATCCAGCGGATAAATAGTGGTTGCACAAAGCCGGGACAGAGACGCGAATAGCTATCCGTTGGATGAACCGGTCTGTCTAAAATGTCTTCAGCATTTTGCCACAATAACAAGTACAAAGTTCAAAATTTTCTCCGGATAGCACAGATTTTAGACACTATTTTTTGTTTGTAAATATTTTGTTGCGAATTTAACACAATACTTTTTACTTCTTGTGGTATAAAGTGAAAACACAGGACAACCCCACAAATTTGCCGAAAAATTGGCCGCCTTTTGGGTTAAATGTAACTTGATCTTGCTCAAGTCACACTCACAGCGCGCAGCAACTCGTGCAGAAATTCGGCATTTAAGCTTTAATAGTTTTGTGAGCTGTACTTCAAGAAACTAAGTTTCTTTTGTAAGGCTTCCAGTTGCCCTTGTTCATCTCGTCTCTTGTCACGGGAAATTATTCCGAACTTTGTGATTTGATTTTTGGTTGTGTAGCTTTTGATATTTTTCATCAAGGCAACAGACAACATACAAACTGAAATGAGATTTTTTGCTCTTGCAATACGGAAACTAGTGAAGTTTCAAGTCATTTTCTGCAATGCAATGTTGTTAAGGGCTGACTTCGAAAAGTTGATTGTACCTAGTTATCCAGCGGATAAAAGTTATACAACCTACCTTGAGCTGGACAACTTTCTCCGGTGGATAGAGGGCGGATAGAGCTATCCAACCTTTGTGCAACCGAGCAAGTGGATAAATTTGAACATCCGGGGCCAGTGCATCATTATATTCTGTCTTCTCGTGTAATTAAAACAAATAAATTTTTAACTAAAAGCTAATAGGCGTTGATAATTTGCATATAATATTATATTTTGGAAATTTAAAAATATATTTGATAGAAATACGAGGTAAATCTTGAATCTTATCACAGCCTCTTGAACTCAAACAGGTTTGGTTTTCTTATTTTCAATGATCTTATAACGACTCAATTTAAACTTCTGCTAAACACGTATAAGGCCCAGGTTAAACGTCGATCTTAGAGGGTCGACCGAAATTAATTAAGTTCGACTTTTGAGTCAAATGTCGAACTTAATTCAGTCGACCGAAACTCAGTCGATCTTATGCCGTTCTAATCGACACTTCCAATCGATTAGAACGACTGCGTCGATCGAAACTCAATTAGTCGGTCTTAATTGAGATAAACTTCGAACTTATCATGCGTGTAATTGTTGAACTTAGTTCGACGCATGCTAAGATCGACGTTTAACTTGGGCCTAAGTCGCCTCGCCTGGTCGTCAGCAATCGGGATGGTGTATATTTTTCTGTCTTCATCCGAAACTAAATTGTAATAAGTATATCTTCTCTTATTTCGCTGTCGATTATCCTAAAGTCACTTGAGATTATAATCATAAAAAGTTGTTGTGATAAATTGATTTAACGGTGTCTACAAAGTCTCCAAATACAATTGGCAGTTACCAATACCAGTTAAATTTTGCCATTTCAGTGATGTTTGAAAATTAATGTATATTTCAAGTTAAGAAAAGGCAGAAAATGCAACATTAGCAACTTAACTAAATAAAGCAAATATCAAGCTGACCGCTAAAAGGTTGAAAATCAAGTAACAAAGACCTTTCATTTACGGAAGATTTCACATCGTCACTGCTATTTCAGAAACAATAGGCCTGGTTTTCATTGATAAAGACAAGGGATGCCTTTTGATTTCATGTGATTTGATGATAAAAACAAAACCGTGGTTTTGTGCTTTAAGTAACGCAACCGTAGAAGCTGGCTTCGTGAAAAGTTGTATATATTATAAAGTCCACCTACCTTTTAGAGCTTGCAAATACATGCACAAAACAATTTGCCATTGCTACTCAGTTTTGATCAGCTTTACAATCAAACTGTGAAGTGACTTGCGCTTGATAAAACGTAGTAGTGAACGCATCACACACCTGGAGTGGTAGAATGTAAACAACAATTTAGAAAAGTAATTTCTTTGCATTGAGTCAGTTCACAATTAAAACAGACGTCTCAGTTCATATTCTGAATAAACTCGGTGGCGGAAGTTTATATAGACTTATATTTTTCTCGATAGAATATTTAAATAGGAGAACGAAATTACCCAACGCTGTATGCCAAGGAAGACTGCGAGAGGTGCAGAAATACCAGCTGGAAAGACAAAGAAACCTTGGAGATCTTTAAAATAACAGCGTTCACAAAAGTCGGAAAATTGCTATGGATATAATTGAAATCCAAGGACTGAAATGTCTCTTCGCTTTATGAGCCGTAACAAATTGAAAGCATTGAAAAAACCAGAATTAATCATTCAATGTTTATGGCAACATTTTTTACTGAAGAAAATTAAAGCCAAGTTCAGACGCTGCTTTTCTGTCGTTGAATTCAGTTCTGGAGCTGAATCAAATTATACGCGGCAGAAATGCAAATTTTCTGTTTGAATCATTTAAAAATCCGACCATTCGAATTTGTGTACGATTTTGTGGCACTTTCGGCAGAAATGCGACGAGGTTTCACTGTCATGTCGATGTCAAATATATTAAATATAATGTTTTGTAAATTAACATTTTCGTACCGAAAACTATGACAGGCCACATTTTGCAACGCTGACGAGACACCGGCGTAACAACAACAACAACAACAACAACAACAACAATAACAAGTTATTTTTGTATCTCCAGGTTAAAAAAAATGGATACTGGCAATCTGAAGGTAGCGAACTAATCGAGTCAGATTGCCACTGGGTTAAATTTACAATTGATGTTGGTCGCACAAAGGGAATGATACTTATTAAGCTAGGATAACTGAACAACGAACACACGAAACAAGACACAAAACTTGAGAAAAGCTGTTAAATAAATGGACAAAAAATATAATCAAAATAGCATCAATAAGAGTTTAGAAGGTTGGACTTAATTGCTTCCTTAAAGGAATATTTTGACATTATTTTTTATCATCAGAAATAGTGTTCCAGATTTTAGCACCCCAATGAATCTTAAATTAAGTTTACCATATATCTGAGCAAGTTTTTTGTTTAATATAGTTTCTAGAACCTCTTTCGATGCCATACTCACGCTATTACAAGTAATAAAACAACTTAAAGCAAATATAAAATACTTGAACATCAATAACTCAAAGAAATTAACGAAAATCTTTCAAATCAGAGAGAGCGCGGGAAAAGACGCCATCTTTACTCTGCGACCGCTTTCGTAAGACGAAAGTTTGCTTTGAGGTTAGTAACAGTTTGTGCATTTGGTTAGTTTATTCTAAATCAAGATTTATTGTGTGTATATTAAATTTACAGCAAACAGTTGTTTAACTTGCAGTGCTGGTTATAAATTACGAAGAAACTACAAACTTAAATTCAAGAAAAGTCATTATTCGAGTTTCGTAGCCCAAGCTTGATAAGGTTAAAATGTTCCCGGAAGGGTAAAGTTTGTCAAGATAACATCACGTCACAACATTTAGGACTTGATGATGATGGTGATGATCTCAACTTTACTATCACAAGGATAACTCAAAATGGCCCTAAAATAAAATACAACAATGTTTAAAAACTATGTCAAAAAGTATCACATAAATAGAATATTACAAAGATAAAAATTACACATTTCCCTCCCATCCCAATCCCCACTCCTATATCCAACCCAAAACATACCAATAAGTCAGCTGAATCTATTTATCTATTTCGGACCCCAACCAAATCAGAGTTATAAAAATGTACATTATAAAAGGTTGAAAGAGTACTAACAATTAAAAGAATAAACTGATCTACTGTGCTTAAAAGTGGAATGGGATGTAGAAAACTTGGCGTCGGAAGGAAGAGAGTTCCACAGTTTGGCACCTTTAAAAGAAAAAGAGTTCCGGCTGGGCTATAGCTAGTTTTAATTTCGGTATAGAGAGGTGGTTAGTGGTAGCCTGACGGGATATTGTGAGAGTATCTAATTTGCAAAATTTTAGGACTTATGTTTAGCGTCCCGATTAGTAGTAGTAGAATAAGAGTTCTAGGACAGAGGGCAAAACCCCTAAAATTCCAACAATCAGACATTCAAAAAATAACAAGTCGACCACCTCCACTTTTACCTTGGACCATTTTCTGACATTTTTGCAGACTCCCCCCATTGCCACCACTTTTACCTTGGACCATTTTCTGACATTTTTGCAGACTCCCCCATTGCCTCCACTTTACCTTGGACCATTTTCTGACATTTTTGCAGAGCTTTTTTCTGGCATTTTTGCTGATTTCTCATACCTCCACTTTTACCTTGGACCATTTTCTGACATTTTTTGCAGATTTCTCCATTACCGCCACTTTTACCTTGGACCATTTTTCTGAGATTTTTGCAGATTTCTCCTGATGGAATTTTAGTGGTTTTGCCCTCTGTCCCAGATCTCTTATTCTACTACTACTAAAGGCCTTATGGGAACCTGCTCCCATTGCAGAGAAAGCATTAGGAAGAGGACAAAATGTATATTTAACAACCAAATTACAAATGTATTTTTAATTTAAACCACAAGTGATATAAAACAGCTTAAATGCTGTAAAAACATTCTTTCGAGGAAAAACAAATCAAACCAGTGCTCTTTGTGGCTATCCAGCCGAGTGAATAAATCACACACGCGAGGGGCGTGACCCAATGTCCGGGCCTTAGACAAACAGTACATGTACATGTTCTTGGCCTGCCTTGCTGGATCAAGTATTAACAATAACTTTGTGTTGAGTTCAAGTGAGTAGTGACCCTTTTGAACCAATCAAACTGCCCTAAAAAACCAAAAATGCAAATTTTAAATGCTTATAATTTTTTTCAAGAACAATTAATTTGAGCACTTTTCTACATGTGTGATCATGACCCTTCTAAACTACCCTCATGTTGACATAAATTAGCTCTTAGAAGTTATTGATTTCTGCTTAATGACAACAGCTCGATTTTAAAAAGACATTAATGTTCAGTTTGGTTTCTGAACCAGCGAAAGTAGTTAATAATATTTGCTCCTTCTGAAAAAAACAATTAAACATACATATGAAATGTTACTGGATCAAGTCTAGTGAAAATTTTGCAAATGAATTCATAAAAATATTTCGCCTAACTTAAATGATTTCTTAGAAAATTTTTCAAAACTGAGAAACTTTATTTCAGGTTATGCAAGAAACAATTGTTATGAAGTGTCTGTGCACAAGCAAACTTATGAAGTTGTTCTCTTATGAAGTGCATGAGCAAGAGTAATTAATGATGTTGCTTAAATGAAGTGCATGAGCAAAAGTAAACTTATGATGTTGTTTAAATGAAGTGCATGAGCTAGGAGAAACTTATGAATTGCTCTTAAGACGTGCATGATGAGGATAAGAGGTTGGAAAACTTATTTGACTTTGAAAACTAAACAGTATTTAATTGTAAAATCCAAAAACCACGTTCTGAAAACTCACAACAGCTTCAATTTCAACAACCTACTATATTTAAAACCCATAAATTAATTACAACAGAAAACTATATGCCCTTGCAAGCTTTGCTGAATACTCATGCTCAGTCACTGACCGTCAACAGTTACTCATTTCAGTTCATATGATCTTTATTGCCTAAGTTCACACTGAAAGCATGGACGGCGCCATTTTGCAGTTTGGTATTGGATGCTACATGTACATGTAAAGCATATCTATAGGCCTGGCCCCGGTTGTTCAAAGCGTGGATAAGTCTTATCCAGTGGATAAAATTTATCCACTTGCGTCAGCTCGGTTGCACAAAGGTTGGATAGTGCTATCCGCCCTCTATCCATCGGATAAAGTTATCCAGCTCAAGGTGGTACAGTCCTACAGTAG
This sequence comes from Parazoanthus atlanticus, assembly GCA_025448195.2. Taxonomy (NCBI): domain Eukaryota; kingdom Metazoa; phylum Cnidaria; class Anthozoa; order Zoantharia; family Parazoanthidae; genus Parazoanthus; species Parazoanthus atlanticus. The sequence continues at coordinate 8,346 of JAOEHT020426490.1, read as the reverse complement.
TAATAATTATCGCAGATAAATCATCCATAGACAACTCTTGCACCACAGAAAATAAATTGAAATTTCACTAGATTCCATTTATGCTAGAGCAAAATTTGGTTTTTTAGTTTTCATTGCTGCCTGTTGCCGTTGGCTCGATGAAATGTGACAAAAGCTAGAAAAATCACGAAGCGAACAAGTTCGAAGAATTTCCCATGACAAAAGAAAACCTTCCAAATAAGATTAGTTTTTTGCAACTGAGAACATTACAAAATAATACTAGTTTCTTGATATACAGTTTACAATACTAATAAAGTTCAATTTGCCGAATTTCTACAAGAGTTTCTGCACGCTGTGAGTTTGACATTGGGCAGTTAAATGGCTTTCCCAAGAGCAAGGTCAAGATGTTGTCTAGAACTTGCAACAGATATATGTATTCACAAAAAATAGTGTCTAAAATCCGTGCTATCCCGCGACAATGGTTGAACTTTGTACATGTTATCGCGGCAAAATGCTGGCGACACACTGGACACACCGGTTTATCCAACAGGCCCCGTTTGTTCAAAGTGTGAATAAGTATTATCCAGCGGATAAATTGCTATCCAGCGGATAAAATTTATCCACTTGCGTCAGCTTTATTGGTTGCACAAAGGTTTGATTTTTTTAAAAATTGTTCCAAGGACCGTGTCTCGTTTTGGTGCCGTAGTTTCAGCCCAAAATGGTGCACGATCTTAACTTGTCGCACGAAGACTAAAGGCCCGGCCACACCCTGCAAAATTAGTGGGATGTAAAAACTAGCTGGAAGAAGAAATTAGTATGTGTACCAAATACTTTTGCTCTGTCATATACAATGTACATGCAATCAATTTACATGCAATGATCATTAGCTGTAACACGTAAATTTAGCTAGTTGGTTTGCAGTAAAGAAACAAATAACAGTTGAGAAATAATTATTTCCATGAATTTGTATTGTATCCGAAAAAAGTTCTTCTCCTCAGCCTCAGGTATGTTCTTAGCATGTTCTTAAATTTTTTGGCAAATCTCAGCCTCAGTGTTCTTATAAAAAGGTTCTTATAAAAAAAAAAGAGTGCAGATGAACAGTTGCATCTACTATTGTAAATCTCTTTGGTTCTGACACATAATACATCTACTCTTTCTTCAAGTAGCTTCTGTGCTTATAAGTTTTCACCAGGTTTGTCACATCTGTTTCAATAAGAAACGGTTATGCATTTCGTGCTGTCTCTTGAGCTTTTAAGCTTTTAATTTTAAATAGTTGTAAATTTCAGCGCTCTGACCTTCGCTCCCAACATCAGTTGAACAGTCCAGTTCAGGTCTTTTGGGAGCTTGCCATTTTCCGTCAAATGTCACGAGCACTTTCACACAGATTTTAAAAATGTCCTTCGAGCTCTTCAACACTATCAGTGCATTTGAAATGACACAGTAAAAACTTTGCTTTGCCCCGCGTGACAAACTCGAGCTGGACGAACGTGACTGAAAAGGCAAGGTAGCCAATCGTGCAATCTGATTGGTTGGGAAAGCGTGCACGCCTAGTTTTAGACACAATAGAGAGAGTTGTACGCTTCTAGTCTTATGAGCTTCTGGTTCAACTTATACACGGATCTGTGCGGTATGATATCTGTAGCCATTTTGAAAACCACAGGGGGGTCCAAAGGCCGAAACATTTAAGGGTTAATGAACATGCAGTCTAAAATTCAAACCCAATAGATGTGGCATAGAGTCTGATGTCACAGAAGTTTTCAGCCAATCAGATGTATGCATGCTCTGTCTGCTATGTACTCTGGCAGTGTGCCCTCTGCTGACAATTTTACTGGTGAATCCACCCAGTTGCAAACACACTGGTCACATGGAAGACATTTCATCAATATGGAGAAATGTGATGAAGAGCATCTTACAAGCCTTGTGTGAAGGCAAGACTGACACTGTTTATGCAGAACAAACTAAATGCTTTAAATACATCTTATTTTTTAATTGTTGACAGAGAGTACTTTTAAAATATGAATATAATAATTTCTATATCATAAATAATTATTATTTAAATAGGTTTTCTATCATTTCACCAAAATGTACTTGTAAGGGGTCTTTAAGAGCAATCATCTTGATTGTGAAGCAGCAAGGGTTCCAAAAAGGTCATAATACAAATTACTGTGGAAATGATTTCCCAAAGAGTTTCATTTAGTAAAGTAAATAATATTTGGCACAAATAAACTACATATCAATGCCTTCAAAAAGAAACTATGAGATTGTTTTAATTTAGTATTTCCTAATCAAAGGGCATGTTGGCTAAAAGTCAACAAGTGGTTGAATGTGCTGTTCTTAGATTGCAAAGCCACTGTGGTAGGCTTGAAATAGAAAAAATGTTTGGACAGAGTTAGAAAAAGACTACTCGTCCACTCGTCAGGGACGAGTAGAAACTGCTCAAGGACGAGTGAAAATGCTGTCTACTTGTCAAGCGGACGAGTAAGATTCTGGTCACTAAAATTGAAGGATTTATAAAATGCACATGTATAAGAAGGGCATTAAAAGTTTGTGTCTGGCATTTGTTTTATTCAAACTGTGAAGATGGTTGTGGCAAGTGAATGTTTCATTTTGGCAAGTAAAGTCTGAAACCACTCGCCAAAGGGACAGGTGAGTTTTCAATTTTTTTTCTAACCCTGTTGGAGCCTGCAATTAATTTAAATAGCAAGTATTGAACCCCCAAACATACATGGTAGTCATTGTCAAGGAATGAAAGATTGATATAATAAATTGTTGGGTTTATTTTAAAGATGGTTATTTTTCAGTATTTGTGATTTCTTTATACCTGGAATCTAGTACCACAAGCAATTGCAGGTTACTGTTGATCACTGACAGGCAGGTCTCAAACTTCAGATTTATTTATTTCAATGTGCTAAAAACATATTAATTGGGCAGCAAAATGAACAAAATCCAAGACCAAAGTGCATGGACCATTGGTTAACTTGACATACTGTAGAATGATCAAAGAAAAATGAACAGAAAATGATGGGTTTAAGTAAAACATTACTGAGTAAAAAAAGCACCAGTCTCCAATTTGTTTGCTGCCACAGTTTTGAGAGGTAGCTTGTTGTTGCCATGGTAGTTATTATCTTACTTGTGATCAATTGGCTCATGGGTCATAAAGTCAGAATGTGATTGGATCATTCAGGTGTCAGACAACAATCTTGTATTACTTATCAGACAGTATCACTAACAAGCCCAGTGTTTACAATCAGCAGGGTTCTCCCAAATGAGACATAGTAAGGGGAGATAAAGATAAAGTAGGGGGAGAATGAGCACTGAAGGCACAAGCTTTCTGGGGAGGTTCGGGGGCATGCTCCCCCAGAAAATTCCGAATTCTACGATCTACAAAAACTTCTAGCCAGCATGATCAAGTCAATTATATGGAGAAAATCGCCAGTCGCCGGCCCTTCGGGAGAACTCTGAATCAGACAGTTTACAGACAAATTATTGAATATATACAGCCTAATAGACCAATCAGATTTGAGGAAACTGTAATTATTGTGATAAATTGTGTAGTTCCAGAAAATATCCACACCTCCACCATGGAAGAAAAAATAGTTTAGGACTCCCATCTCCCCAGGAATTTCACCAGATCCCCTCTCTCCCCAGGAATTTCCACTATTTAAGTTCCTACCCCCACCCCTCTGGAAATGTTTACACTTTTTTTGTTTTCTTCTTTTTAAATTTATGAAAAAAGAAATTACAAATGGATGTTTTGTTTCATGATTAGTAGCATAATGGAAAAGGATGTGCAAAAATTATGCTTATTAACATCCAAAAAGCTGAAATGTTTTAATTTTGTTGTAATTATAAAATTTGATTTTAAGATTTTTGCAGTGATTATATATTGTCTGTAACAATTTATATAAAGAACATTTCCATTACTTAATGAAAGATTATCAAAACACACAAAAAAGACTTCATGTTTCTACAACTGAAAATGTTTAAAACATTTTCCAGATGAAATATCCATTTGACATCCTTCAATAAAGGAATTACAGTACAAGTAATTTCTCTTTTAGCTATTTTGCTCAGACCTCCCTGAAAATTTGATGTTGAAACCATCCCTAATATTAATAATAATAATAATAATAATAATAATAATGATAGTAGTCTACATGTATTTCAGTAAGAAGAGCAACAGAGGTGCCCAATTTACATGCATGAAAAAGTATATGAAGTAATTATCTAAGGTATATGGATATATAAAGAATAAATATACCCTCCATCCCCCTTTGAATTTCCTGAAGGTTAGACCCCTTCCCCCAGGAATTTCCGATTCCTTTTGTGGTGGGGGAATTTTATGATTTGGAGGTCTGCAAAATTGTGTACCAGTAATAAAAGCTTTACTGTAATGTTGGGTTGAAATATCATGCAGAATAAAAAAAAGCCATGCGGGGGTATTTCACAATCAAGCCAACAATTTTAATACCTTTTAAATTATAGGGGTATATAGGTATACTTACAGTAACAGTCCTGTCCTAAAGTCCCTCCTGCGTTGTCCATCTGCTGCTCTTGGTGGCATTGCTCTTGCGAATAGCTTAACCCAACCCACGTCTGAATTGAAGAAACCACTTTCCAAATTCTGATTATCACCTGCAAGCTTCATTAACTTAAGAAAAAGTTCTTCGATGCAGATTTGCAAGATTCTTTCCTCGGGAATAACTTCATATAAATCATTTGCGTTGATCATGTGAGCAACATGGTTTCTCAGATTCTCTGAAACACCTGATGGTATGATACTATCAAACGCATCAGCTTTCGATACAGAGTTGGGACTATTATTATATGGTAACTTTCTCCATATATCAAGGATGAGTCGTGATATCATGTTTGCAACTAAGATCACATCGCATGTGATAAATACAGCATGAAGTCTGCGCATAATCTCCGCTTCCTTTTGACTCAGACCAGCTTTAATCTTTATATATGTTTTGTCTGGACCTTCGTTTACATTCCAAGTTCCAAAGCCGAACTGAACATCGCGCGTCAACAACTTTACCAGACCTTCGACACATTTTATGATATTCGATTTACCAGAGCCATTCGGACCAACAATTAAGGCACTGCCACTTGAAAGATCCAAATCAACGTCTTTCAGGTTGTAGAAATTGTTAATCTGGATGCGGGAAAACCGCATGGTTCCCTTTTACCAGTTTTCACTTTTGATTCGGTAGAAACACCAAATGACAGCTCACTCCCGTTGATAAATACTACTTGAAAGCATCTTTCTTATGTTGTTGGACTCAAAGATGCAGACAGGGAGCATGTCATTTTCTTCCAGGCTCACAGGGAGCTACTACATCTCGCATGTGTCCAGTAACTGGGAAATTGTTAAAACTATAAACCTTGTACGAGGCTGCCAAGCCGCGCGGTCTGGTTTTTGTGGGTCTGGGTACGAAAGTCGTCCGCGCGGTCTGGGTTTTGTAGGTCTGGGTACGAGAATAGTTCGGAGATCGTAGGGAACCATTTCCCATTCGGGATACGTTCGCAATCCGTTCGGACTCAGTCGGATGGGGTTCCCGTCGGTCGTGTCTAAAAAAGGATACCTTATTATAGGAATCGCATAAAAATGAACAAAATTAACGCGAATGAGGGGCTAAAATTTAAAAATTAAGGAAATTAACGCGATTGACAAAATAGGAACAAATTTATTTCAACCTTGAACTGAGCTTGCAACAATGTGGAAGCGCAAACAATGGCCTCCAATGCAAGGAAGCTTACAGTTTTTAAAAAAGTTTAGCAAAACCGAAAATACGGTATGAATAGTTTATGAACAATGAAGGCGAAGAATTATTAACAACGAACATATTTAGAGTGAAAAAACGTGTTAATTAAAGCGTTACTAGTTTGTGGTGATTTCAATTGAAATTAGTGTTGCCTAAAGTTAACGCTCAACTTTATAAATGACGTCGAAATTAACGTTAAAGAAAATTTACAAGACTTAAATTAACGCGAATTTTTGGATTTCGCGTTAATTTCGTGAAACGTTAATTTCCTATAATAAGGTATTTCATAATTTCTATTATATTATGCTCTTATATTGATATGGTTTTGCAATAAATATGCAAATTGGATTTAGGTGATACTTCGAAATATTGTATTTGAAATCAGGTATTGTAGATGTTAAAGATTGCCCTTCAGGATTCCCACCCTTTCCCAAATAAGAAATTCGAGGACTTTTTAAGGACTTTCCACAAGGACCTTTTCCAGTAAATTCAAGGTGTTTATGCGGGGAATAAACTTCAAAGTTCTTGCACATTAACGGTTTAACGGTTTTTATTTTCCACATATTACATTTGCAAAATATATAGTACTGTTTGGTGTTGACAGAAAACATGTACATTTCCTGTTAACACCAAACAGTGTTAACTAGTGAAGTGTTCATTTTTCTTGTTTGAAATAATAAACGTTTTACTCAACAGAGTCAATTTTCTGGTGAATTCAATATTTTCGAAAAGCTCGAAAAATTTTCAAGGACTTTCTTCCAAATTGAAGGATTTTGCAGGATTTTCAAGGACAGTGGGAACCCTGTGATCCTTGTATTCTCACAGCTTTTGTGTAAAACAATTTTCTGCCGTAAAAAAAAATAAAATAAAGTAAACAAAAAGATTCAATCTCTCTCTCTTTTTCTTCCTTTGCCTGTCTGTCTGTCTGTTTTTATCTCTATTTCTACATCCGTTTCTCTGTATATGAATGCTCGTCTTTCTCTGCCTGTCTCGGTATAATCAGAAGCTTACCCTTCTCCGGATCCAGAGGTGCAGCCAAAACAAACGGTAAAGTTGCCGCTCTCTTGTTCTTGGACTGTAAGATAAAGAAGAGTTAGAGTAAGTATAGTTAGATATGACTGAGAAACTTTTTACTACTAATAACTCTTCTCTCTTTGTAAAAACGTCTAAAAGTTTGGAGCGGCCGCGGCTGAGCCACGACTGGACGCTGTTGCTCTTAAAGGGGTCGTTGGCTGAAAAACACATTTGCTCTCAAATAAATCTTTAGTATATTTTCCCAGTTCATAGTGACAGTTAAAAATCGATAATTCCGTTTCACAGAGATTTATAATTTGATTTGAGTTTCCCGCGTGCCGCCATCTTGAAAAGTGTCGTGTACCAGGCTCTGCTAGCGAATACGATGAAAGTGAACGAGTGGGGGCCTGGCACTGCAACCGTACACATCACTACTCTACGTCAAGGGATTTGTCATACTCACCATACAAACATACGCACTTAGAACGAATCGAGCCAGTGTTGTGAGTACAATTGGGTTTGAGAACATTCTCATGTCGGGTGTGCCCTGAAACACAAACCAAACAAACATAGTTCCATACCCAAACTGTAACTACTTCCCCGACTGATTTCCCTGTAAGTATAAGGCAGTATATGGGGAGTGTGGTTTTGTCGAGTTTAGTGTGATTAAGAACACTAGATTTAGAAGTACGTTCTTACCATGGATGTGTAGTTTTTAACCATAATTCTTAACTGCTTTGCTATTTCATATCGTTAATTTTTTAAAATAATTATACTTTAAACACAGTAAAATACTCCCGTTACAACCCCCCCCCTCCCCGGTTATAGCCCCCCTAGATATTTCTTGCTACGTTTAACAGCCTAGAGACACTTATAGAAAATGGAAAACCTTTTTGGATGTTGCAGGTTAGTCTGATTTCTTTTTAATCTGCTCATTCTCAAACGCTTCTTGTACCCCTGAGAAAAGCCAGTTTCCCGTCGATATCCATTCTGAACTCGTATAAGCCATGCAGGGATTTCAAGCGGCATTTTACAACAATTTACCAATTGAATATAATAGGTTTTGAATCGAGATATTGCTGTTATTTTTATTTAATTTAAATATTGTAAATTAATTTGATTAAGAATTTCTAAAATGACGCCAAGTGCAATACGCGAAAAAGAGTAAGAGACAAACCGTACCTCTCGAAGGTAGGCATAGAGGAACGGCCCCGCGCCGATCACCTGGTGCATGTCGATTAACGATCGAACTTGCTTCACAAGAGCAATTAACTGCAAAACAAAACAAGGAATAAGGATAACCTCAAGGATGAGTAAATACTCTGCGTGTAATGATAGGAGAAACGTACGAACAGGCCTGGTTCAACTGAAATCAGTGAGTGATTTTCAGAGACGGAAGCAGAAGGGACTTCTATTATACATTACATTACGTTACGTTACGTTACGTTACGTTGCGTTGCGTTGCGTTGCGTTGCGTTGCGTTGCCATGCCATGCCATGCCATGCCATGCCATACCATACCATACCATACCATACCATACAATATTTATTTATTTGAAGTCGGGGGCCATAGGGAGTGGTCGCCC